>CM024755.1:32270583-32548240 GCA_014218235.1 Colocasia esculenta | reverse complement strand
CTTTCTTCCGATCGTGGTCGGAACCGTTGTCGGAAGGCCTCTTCTTGTCCTTTGACTCTCCGTGCTCCGCCCGGCCAGCAACCAGACTTTCTTTACACGTCACGTGGCGTTGTGCAGTGGAGAGGAGCTCAGCAAGAGTGGAAGGTTGTTGTACTCCCAACGTCCTCTGTAGGAAACCGTCGTGAGTGCCCTGAATCAGGGCACTAGTGGCTAGCGGGACGTCGAGGCGTGGGATGCGAAGCGCCTCAGTCTGGAACCTCTTGACGTAGTCCCAAAGCGCTTCTCCCTTCTTTTGCCGAACAGCAAGAAGGGAGGCCGCAGTGCGCGGCTGTGATCTTCCACCCAGGAAGTTGTCCCGAAAGGACTTCTTCAGCTGGTGGAAGGATGATATGGAACCTGCGGGGAGGGCTTCGAACCAAGCCCGAGCAGTTTCCTTCAAGGTGGCTGGAAAGGCCCGACATTTGGCCGCATCAGATGCTCCATGGAACACCATATGCGACTCAAACCTGTGGATGTGATCCGCGGGATCAGAAGTACCGTCGTACGGCGCGATGGCAGGGAGAGGGAGTTTGGGAGAGACCCGAGCCTCCAGGATCTCTGCAATGAATGGGGAGCGGAAGTTCAGGTCCTCTTCCGCCGGAGCCTTCCCCTCAGCACGCTGGACCATCGCGTCCACACGACGTTCCAGGTCGACGATGCGGCGCAAGCGCCTGGCCAACTCCTGTTCGGAGTGGGCCAAATTCGCACGGCTGGACTTGTGGGAGTTGGCTCCCACGATCGAGCGTGACAGGCGCGAGATCGCCGCAGAACGACGGGGCGAACGGCCACGGCGCTCCGGGGCTCGCTCACCAGACGGAGCGCGGCGCGACCTCTGTGGTGAATCAGCGTGCTGCTCCTGAATCGACCCCGCCGGGGAAGAAGGCGCGCGTGATCGCCGGTGAGACGATTCTGCCTGGCGCTCCTGTGGAGCAGAGGCTGCCGAGGCAGGCTGCCCAGTAAGTTGTGATGACCAAACTGTCCCCATAATAAATAATTCATTTATTTATATATTAATTTTGATGATTAACAAAATAGTACTAATGGATTACTTGAGCCTTGAGAACAGGAAATAAAAGAAAAATGAAAGTTCAAGACAATCAGGTAAGTCTCATCTCACATTCTGTCCAAGTCTTTGTATCGACTTCTTTGATAAGCAGAACGATTTCCTCTTTGACCGGAAAATTCAAAACAAATCGATATCGCAACGATTTCTTTAGAACCCGTAACGACTTGACTGTCGTAACGATTTCTTTAAGACCTCGTAACGATTTCTTTAGAACCCGTAACGACTTGACTGTCGTAACGATTTCTTTAAGACCTCGTAACGATTTCTTTAGAACCCGTAACGACTTGACTGTCGTAACGATTTCTTTAGACCTTGTAACGATTTCTTTAGAACTCGCAACGACTCTCTAGCCGTAACGATTTCTTTAGACCTCGTAACGATTTCTTTAGAACTCGCAACGACTCTCTAGCCGTAACGATTTCTTTAGAACTCGCAACGACTCTCTAGCCGTAACGATTTCTTTAGACCTCGTAACGATTTCTTTAGAACTCGCAACGACTCTCTAGCTGTAACGATTTCTTTACTTCTCGTAACGACTTCTTTGATTCTCATAACGATTTGCTTTGTGCAACGATTTGTTAAGACTTTTCATAACGATTTCTTTACTTCTCGTAATGACTTCTTTGATTCTCATAACGATTTGCTTTGTGCAACGATTTGTTAAGACTTTTCATAACGATTTCTTTGAAACTCGTAACGACTTGTTTGCTGTAACGATTTCTTTATCATTCATAACGACTTGATTGCTGTAACGATTTCTTTAGAGTTCATAACGATTTCTTTACAGTTCATAACGACTTGATAGTCATAACGATTTCTTTATCATTCATAACGACTTAATTGCTGTAACGATTTCTTTAGAGTTCATAACGATTTCTTTACAGTTCATAACTACTTGATAGTCATAACGATTTCTTTACAGTTCATAACGACTTGATAAGTGTTCATAACGACTTGCTATAACTCATAACGATTTCATCATTATAATTTGATAATGCTCTGTCATAACGATTTGTCTATTATCGCATAACGATTTCATAAGTCATGAAAGCATCGGGATTATTTATATCGAATTTCTTGCTGTATCAGTATAATGCTTTTTAATAGTGTTGAAAAGTCAAAGTCATGTCTTGTCTGTTGACTGCTACGCATTAAATGCTCTCTGATCATATCTCCCATGCATGCAGACAATATCTTCCATTTCTATGCTACTCTGTCTACGTACTTTTTAGACAGAAAGGAGCTTTGCTATATATTGCAATATATGTTCCATCTGTAACTAACAATCGACGGCAGTCCTAACTGTCCTCTATTTATTGTTGATATGCTTGCAGATATCTGAAAAGACTCATCTGTACAACGTTGGATACAAGATATAAGATTCTAAAACATTTCTCTGGCGTGTACTAAAGGATAAAAGACTGACGATCAGAAGCTTCCTTGGTGACCAGTCTAACGTACACCAGGATAAGAGACAACGGACACTTCAACGTTCAAATTTGAATCAGAAGTACAAATAAAAGACTCAAGACGGAGAAGAAGATAAGAAGATAGAGAACAACGCTTGCAATTTGAAAAGAAAGAACTCCATCTCATCGAGTCTTTAGAAGATTGAAAGAAGAGCGAAGCTTCCACTCCAACCTTGTTCTTAGCTCTTAGCTCTCAGTGATCAAAAGTAGTTTTTATTTGTAAGAGCTTGTGTAGTCCTTGGAGAGAAAACCTTGTTAAATCTCTTTCTCTTTCGGGCCTTGGTAGCTTCAGTTTGTAGCTGGTCAAGCTAGAGTCTGAAGCCTGTTCCCACACATTTTCTTCTTTAGTTGTGTTCCCTTCTGGACGAAGGAAGACCTGGTGGTACCCAGGGTGGTTGTTTTCCCTTCAGGTTGAAGGAAGACTAGTTGAGGCTGGGTGTAAGGATCCTTAAGGGGGATTGTACCCTTGGTAGTGAAATCCTGAGGTATTGCTCAGGGACTGGACGTAGGTCTCCTGTGGAGAGGAGTTCCGAACCAGGATAAAAATCCTTGTGTCTTGTGGATGTGTTTTGTGTGATTGTTGTCTTATTTGCTCTAACTCTAACCTTGTTATTAAGTTGTGCAATCCTTTCAGTAAACAGGTTTTAATCAGAGATCGAAGTTTTAATATCCCATTCACCCCCCCTCTGGGCTAGCTAGCTGGGCAACAAGTTGGGCCTGAAGGCCCACGTAGATGCCCGTCAGCTGCTGCATCTGTCCCCGGAGTTCTGCCATCTCCAAGGCAGTTGCAGGCATGACGACGGCAGGCACTGGGACGCCCCCGGTCGCGGCAGCAGGGGCTACAACGACGTCAATGGGGGGAGCACGTTGACGGGAGTCCACCTGCAACTGGCCGGACCTCGTCATACGGCTCCCTACATTCTGGTACGAGGATCGTCCGCGAGCCATGGCTGATGTCCTTCCCACAGACGGCGTCAAAAGTGTGGAGGCTTTTTCTTATTTGGGCCGGAACCCGCTGGGCCTACACTTGAGAGGGAAGACGAACACCGGTGCGGACGGAAGCCTGCAAAACCAGAATAGGATCAAGGGGGCCTGGTTGAAGAACTGGGGGGAACCCTCCGATGCCTAAGTTAGTATGAGACTTGAGAGGAAGAGAGTTCTCATGTGTGGAGCGCAAAGGCGTCTGTGAGCAAGAGTGCCTTGGATCACGTACCGCTGCCTGGAGCCTTACCAGTGCCTTTTATAGGCTGAAGTGCTGAGGGAGAGGGACGGAACGTCCCTGATCAATGCCGCAAAGGGTGCGCTTGTTAGCGTCCTCCCCGGGGGGTTACGCGTTGATGCGCCTGTTGAGGAGCTGGGCAGTTAACGCACCACTTGATCGTGGGGCGGCGTGGTGTAGCCGTTGTAACTATCATAAGGTGATGAAGGGCCGCTCCACTTCGTCCTGGGAGGAAGGTACCGAGCAGGTAGCCTATTAGGTGAGGCAGACCTGCTGTTCAGTAGTCAAACCCGCTGCTCAGCACCTGGTGCCCGGAGGCCTATCTTGCTGTCAGATGCCTAATGCCAGGGAGTGTTGTCCATGCAGAAGGGATTTAGGGAGCGAACCGAGCAGACCCTGCTCGGAAGGAAGGGCCTTTGTCCGATCAGGCTGGGCGGTGCCTAGAGGCGGCTACTGGGTCCCGTTGGTACTTGAATGCAGGAACCGAACACGGATCCTTGAAGCCGCTCTTGAAACGCCGTGGCACCTTGCGATAGGGCCACGTCTGCCTGTCGGACTGGGCCGGGCCATGATGGGCCCAGTGCACGATGGTGGCTAGAAATAACCACCACATATATATATATATATATATATATATGATTAACGTGTATTTTTTCATTAAATTTGAAAGTAGAAAAAAAAAGTAAAATAATCACTCCAAAAATTATTATTGTAAATATTCTAAAAGACTCTAAGTTCATTCTATATCATTATCTTCAAGAACATTTTCTAATTCTATATCAATTATAGAATAAGTTTCATACCGATTAGTGGTAAATTGTGCATCGATTCATGAACAAATGTTTTAAGTGACATATCAATTGAGAGATCAACTTCTTGTCAACTTCGACTCATTGTTCCAATTATTGAAGAAATGTTCAATAACATATCGATTGGTGAAGACCATTTCGATTACTGAACACTTATCTTCTTATCTTTTTTATTAGTGAACAATCGTTCCGATTAGTGACCCAAGTAACCTAACTCATATCAATTGATGAATAATATATTGATTAGTGTTATTTTCATATCAATTGGTGAACAACATATCGATTAGTGTTATTTTCATATCGATTGATGACCAAGTGACTTAACTCATATTGATTGTTGTTGTTTCATATCGATTAGTAAATAAATAACATGTTTCACAATTATTGGTTTTATTCTTGTTCCAATTGGTGAAAAAATAGCCATATTCATTCCAATTATTGTTATATTCATTCCTATTGGTGTTTACATGACTTTAAACACATCAATTAATGACTAAATATTTACAAATAAAATATATGTTAACATTAGTCATTATTTCTGTCATAAAATCTAGGATTGTTGTGTGGACTTCTACTGCTGAGAGCATTATACAATAGTCGATGTTACATTTTGACTTTCCTATGAAGAGTTGATCTTATACTTAAAAAAATTAATGTTTTGACTAATAAAAAAATATTGCATGAACAATTACTTTGTAATGATTTATGACTAGGTGATTTATAAATCGAACTTCTGTTAATCTAGTATGTAATTATCTTCTATTTTAATTAGGGTTGTCAATGGGCCGGGCCCGGACTGGGCTTATATGAGCCCGGCCCAAGCCCGACTCATCAATATGCAAGTCCAAGCCTGAGCAATGGCGGGCCGGGCCCAATATTTTTACAAAATTGTAAAGTTTGACTAAGGCCCGGCCCGGGCCGAATATTTAAATAAAAATTAAACTAATAATAATATTAATATATTTAATAATATAAAACATATAATCTCACTCAATTAAATAAAGTTTTGATGTTACTTAATTTGTTTGAAAAGGTAGTTTTTAACTTTTAAATAAGTAAAATAATATAAATTTAACTAAGTAAAATTTAAGATTTGAAAAGAAAAAAGGAAAAGAGAACGGGTCGGGCCGACCCATCGGGACAAACTCAAAGTCCGAGTCCGGCCCATGAGCTTAGGCGGGCTGGGCTTTTAGGCCCTAATACAAATCCATGGCCTGAAAAGAGTCTTGGAGCTCAGCCCAAAATCGGGCCAAGCCCGCGGGCCTGTTGAGCTAGCCCGGCTCATTGACAACCCTAATTTTAATCCATGACAACATATAATGGAGTTATCTATTCACTGATTATCTAAGAGATTTGCAAAAGAGCTGTGTTATTTAAATTTCTGTTTTAGCGTGCATTACAAATTTGAGTCTTTCTCAAAGCCTCAGAAAATTTCAGTAGCACAAGCTTTTTAGATGTAGGCCATATCTTCTCACCTCATGCATGTGTTGCTGATAAGAAAGTTCCCACCTAGTAGAAAGGTGGTCAGCTGAAAATAAGGGTGGTAGGTGTTGGCCCACTTGTTTACAACAGCGAGACAGAGGGGGGTGAATGGGTGCTACAAAAATTATCACTAAAAATAAAACTTGATGAAAAAGCGTTAGTTAGAGAGTAAGCGCAGTGAATAAGCAGCAGACAAATCACAAAGGCAATCACACAAGAGGACACAAAGAATTTATCTTGGTTCGATACTTCTCTAATGGAGATCTATGTCCAGTCCCTAAGCAAATCTTGAGATTTCATTAACCGGAGTACAATTCCTCCAAGAATATACAACACCCAGCCCCTGCTGGTCTTCTTCTCTTTCTTGGGCAAGAAGGTAGTCCATTTCTTTTATAGGCTCAGAAGCAAACCTACTGGAAAAAACTCCAGCGAGATTCTTCCCTTAACATAAGGGGAATACTGGTACAGATTCAAGATGGTCACAACACCCAGCACAAGTTGGTCTTCCCTTCTACCCAAGAGAAACACTTGCACAACAAAGCTTTCTCTTCAAATGAAGAGGAATAGCCCAACTCTTCTTTAGATAAGAAAGAGTAAGTTGTGGAGATCAAATTCTAGAAATAAGAACTTGGCTTCTTGATCTCCAACAACAACTAGAGAGCTAACAGGATGAGAAGGATGCTTAGACTCTCACGAGGAAATTCTCTCTATCAAATTTCAAGTACACACAGAGAGAAACAAAAGGAGAGAAAGCTGAAATGCTTGACAGCTTCAGATGATTTCTACTTGGACGCAATCTTCTGCTTTGAATAGGCTCGAGCTCTTTCTTTCTTTTCTTTGAATGTGTGTCGTTTAGACTCCTCACTAGATGAACACTCTTTTAGATAGATCTTCAGGAATGCTCTCTACTCCTTCTACTTCAGAACCTCCATCCTTTTATGGAGCAACTGAAGAGAATGGTTGAGAAATGTAACCATTAGAGCTTTTTCCTCTTCTTCATCATCTTCTTCTTCTGTTGCTACTACTCTCTTTGTGTCTAACGGATGCCTCATATGAGAACTAGACATCTGCATGCATTTAATCCATGTAAGAGAATGTTAGACCAAAAAAGCTTTGCATCAGATAGCTCATACCTTCTTATGTGTAGAAGTCCACATTTCGAGCTGATAGTCCTACTATACTAAGTAGAAGCTTTTTCTTCCTAGTAGGAAATAAGGAGTCCTTTAGTCTATGTTTTCTGCTGACACCTTTCTTACCATCCCTGATAAGATAGAAAGCACATAGCATGAATACTTTAAAGATTTAAAGGATATTTGAATTTTCATTGGGCGCCAAAGATATTTTGTTCATCAATTGATGTGTTTGAAAATCATATAAACATAAATCGGTATGTAAACAACATCAATTGGAATGATATTGAAGCTATTTGGTCACCAATCGATAGAATATAGTATTTATAACACCAATCAGAAGCCTTTAAGTCAAATATTCACCAATCGGAACATTCATAACAACAATCGATATGAAACATGTCATTTATTCACCAATCGATGTGAAACAACACCAATCGGTATGAGTTAAGTCACATGGTCATGAATCGATACATACTTAGTCATCAATTGATAAAATTAACATATATAACACCAATCGGAATGACTTAAACGTCAATCGATACACAATTGTTCATCAATCGATACATTTCTCATTAATTGATATGATAAAAGACCAATCGATAATATTTTCAAAGCCAATCGATAGAAATCACACAATTTAGTTATCAATCAATATGTTGTTTATCAATCGGAACTTTTGAACACCAATCAGTAGAATATGAATCAATCGGTAGAAACTTGTTCTCCAATCGATACGAACTTGGTCATCAATCGATAGAGATTTCTTCTCCAATAGATATGACACTTAGTCATCAATCAATAGAAATTTTTTCTTCAATCTATATGGCACTTAGTCATCAATCGATAGGGATTTCTTCTCCAATCAATATGACACTTATTCAAATCGATTGGGCTTTTTAGTGCAAAATGTTAAAGCGATAGAAATTATAATTTTTATAGTGCAAAAATATTCTTGAAAATTATTATTAAAATATTTAGAAAATTTATGTGTTTTAGTTATCACCAAAACATAGGGATAAATATATAGAGAGTGGTTCAACAATCTCCCCCTTTTTAGTGATGACAAAACTCATGTGAATTTTCAAAAAAAAAAATATTCATACAACCATTGAACAGAAAATTCATAGATAAACTTCTTTCCCTTTTTGTCAATAACCAAAAAGGAAAGATCTTGCCATTTTAGCATTCTTCTCTTTTTATTTGTAGAAACTTCTTACCAATTTTTGTGAGGGAGTTATTCAACAAGAATTTGTTAACTTCCCCTTTTGAAGTTTGAGATTTGACTAGCTGGCTAGAAGCAAGCGTGTGTATATCCCTCCAGTATAGGTAAGACTAAGTAGGTTTGGTAGTTGTAACCTTTGGTTAGGTTAGTGGAGATGTCAAGCAATTCATTGGGGACTAGGCGTAGGACTCCCATTGGAGGGGAGGTCTAGAGTAGGATAAAATCTCTGGTGTACTTGATTGTGTGTATTATGCTTCCACGTATTTATTTCTTGTATACGATTTACTAATCACTAACCAAATAAATTTTTTAGTGTTTTTTATCATCTATTTATTGTTTTAGAACACCCTATTCACCCTCTCTAGAGTGATCTGCTACTACATAATCCAACAAATAGTATCAGAGCGGATTCTTTTTCAAATAATTTAATGATTTGAGAAGAACGACAACTGAAATGTACAACCTTGAAAGTCAATCTATCACTAAACCTCCTTTCTTCGACAGTGAAGATTATCAATACTGAAAGATGCGAATGGAATGCTTCATCAGAGAAATAGACTTTGATTTGTGGCAGGTAATAGAAGAAGATGATATAATTCCCAGTGTTGAAAACCCTTTTGATTGGTCTTTATCTAATAAAAAAATGTATCACTAAATTATAAAGTAGAAAATTATCTTTGCTATGTATTATCTAAAAGAGAATTTAATAGAGTTTATGTATGTAAATTTGCTAAAAAAATGTAGGATAAATTATAAATAATCTATGAAGGAACTGATAAGATAAAACAAACTAGAGTTGATATTTTAGTTTCACAATACAAACAATTTAAAATGTTGTCGAATGAGAGTATAACTCAAATGTACACTAGATTCACATATATTACAAATGTATTAACTTCCCTAGGTAAACATTATTGTTGGCCCTTTATTTATGGCAGCAAGCTACCTAGAGGGGGGGGGGGGGGTGAATTGGTTGAAAATGATAATATGGAAGCAAAACAACAATTTGAAATTTTGGTTAGTGATTAAGATCGTGTGCAATGAAATTTAAATGAGCGGAAGGAATTACACACAAGAACACAAAGATTTTATCTTGGTTCAGCATCTCCAAATGAAAGCTTTACATCCAGTCCCCAAGCAAATCTTGAGATTTCACTAACTGAGGTATAATCCCCACTAAGGATCTACAACACCCAGCCCCTGCTGGTCTTCTTCTCTTTCTGAGCAAGAAGGCAATTCACTTCTTTTACAGGTCAAGAAGCCAACCTCCTAGTACAAATCTCTGTGTGGTTCTGCTAGAACAAACTCCAACTGGGTTCTTCCTTTAACACAAGGGACTGGTACAGACCCTCAGTTGGTCACAACCCACCAGCACTTTAGCTGGTCCTCTCTTCACTCAGGAAGAGGAAACCCTTACTCTTCTTAAGGAAGAATGAGCAGGCTGTCGAGATCAAGTTCTGAATAAAAGAACTTGGTTTGCTTGATCTCAGACAGCAACTTGAGAGCTACAAGAATAGAAATGAGGTACAGACTTTTAAGTAGAGATCTCTCTCAAATTCACATAGAAGCACATAGAGAGAGATGGAGAGAAGAAAGTCTTGAATGCTTCAGAAGATTTATGTTGCTTCTTGGTTGTTGACAGATTCGAGCTCTTTCTCTCTTTGCTTTGAGTGTATTTGGTGTGTAGGCTCCTCACTGGATGACACTCTTTCAGACAGATCTTTAGGTTTGTTCTTCCTTCTTTTGCTTCAAGGCTTCAATCTTTTATGCAACAAGAAGAAGAGATCCTTTGAAGAATAGCCATTGGAGTCTTGGATTCGTTGGGACTCTTCTTAACCATCTGCTCTCCTCCTCCTTCTGTCTAACAGACATCTTCATATGTCTAATGGATGTCCCAACTTTTCTTGCTCCTAGGAGCATTTAATGCCTAGGAATAGGATGGACAGAAGAAAAGATATGTTAGTTATTCACCTCCATTCATTTCCCATATTTCCTGTTGACACTCCTGCTATGTTAGGTAAGTGTCTTTCTGTCAACGAAAAAGGAGAAGTACTCCATTCCTTTCCCATATTTCCTATTGACACTCATGTTGTGTTAGGTAAGTGTCTTCTGTCAGCAGAAAAGGAGAAGTCTTATAGACATGCAAAAAGGATAACTTCAATTAGAGAAATAATAAGATAGATATATGAAGTATGTTTGAATATTCATTTCCTGCCAAGAGACATGTTTTGAAAAAGTAATGCAGACTAGGAAGTCATCAGTAGTCGGAGTGCATTTCAACTGATCAAGAGTTGAAGTGAAACTTCGACTGGTCACGAGTTGAAGTGAAACTTCGATTGGTCATGAGTTGAAGTGAGACTTCGACTGTCACGAGTTGAAGTGCAACTTCGACTAGTCACGAGTTGAAGTTAAACTCCAACTAGTCAAGAGTTGAAGTGACACTTAGATTATATAGCAGTCAAGGTCCTGATGATCCTAAGAGCTATTATTTTACCTTTGTTTTTCATGAAAATTATATGATTAATCACATGAAGACAAAATATCATAAGATTCATTATGTGTCAACACAGGAATATCAAGTGTCGACATATCATCATATTTTTTAGGATGTAATATTATGATAGAGTATATGACGATTATTTATGCAGAAGCAGATATTATTATATGGGCATGCATGAGTACAGTTACTATTAAAGCAAATATATTTATGATATCTAAGAATTTTAGTTATCACCAAAACAAGGGATAATTATAAGCGTGGTTCAACAATTATACTCAAGAAGAAACAATCCAAAATTTTTAAGATCATTAACACAATAGTGAACACCTAAAGTATCTATTATAGAAGAAGCTAATGACTTATCTGAACTTCCTTTAGATATATTTATTGGTTAACTTATGGCACATGAGATAAATATGGAACGATTCTAAGAAAATTCATCCAAGAAGAAAGTTACTAATGTTTTGAAAGTTATAGCTTCTCCTTCCCCCTCTTCTGGAGCAAAGGATGTAGGTGAAGATTTTTAAGATAGTGATGAATTTGAAGCTATGTTATATGTAGACACGTTAAAAATGACACCATCGCGGGCAAATCTCGAATTATGCCATAATGCCACAAATGGCTCCCTTTTTGCCTTTTGAAAGTGATTTACCTTATTTTTCATGACCTCCTCCCATTCAGGGTGCTTCCCCATCAATTTGTAGGTTGCTGATGAAGTGTCATAAATGCAATGGGTTCAATGGTCGCGATTCAATGCCATGATCCGCGACAGCTCAGGTGGACACCTTTATATCTCAAATGCGCGGCGGCTTACCCCATCACAATTTATATTCTATCCGACCAGGATTCTGACTCTGATCTACATCCGGCTAAGTGGTCACTATTTTCAATTCCATATTTCAACCTTCTACTTTGGCAATTTTTGTTAATGATTTTTGGAAATATTCCCTAAAGTTTTATTCACAACCGGTCAACCCGTCATGATTCAGTTTCACACTCCAACTTTGACTGAACTCCAACTCTCGGTGAGCGTAGTTGGGAAAAGTCTAATACACAACGACCGATCAAGTTGTCGCTATTTTGAACATAGTTGGTTATATGGCAACTTTCCATAAATCATTTTTGGAAATGGATATAGGCGTCGAGTCATCCCATCGCGATTCATAATCTTTGCCTACTTTAAACTTCGAACCTTTACTCCTATATATACACTCCATGTCTCGTCCTTCCAGATAGAGATGAAGGTTGGAGACCCAGAAGTACTTCGAGTCTAGTGAGTTGCGAGAGGTCGTTTCAAGGCAAAGCCCTACCGGACCGCCGCCTCAAGCACGTCAACACTGTCTTCTCCATCTCCACATTGAACCAGCAGTGGAAATAGCTCCCCTGGGTGCTCTTCTTCCTCCTCTCTAGCAGCTACCTGTGCCATCCACATTAAGGGGAAGCACCTCCTCCTTCTTTTGCTTATTCACTTGTTTATTCCATCATCTCCTCCTAGCCCCAACGTGGCTATCTACCTTTTCGTGTTCTCTTTTAATTAGCACCCCATCAACACACACATTCATGCATGCATACACACACACACACACCTATTTTCTAGGGGTTTTAAAATCCACCAAAATGTGTGTTATTCTCTATGTTCTTCATGCTATTTCATTATTTTAAGAATTGATGCTACACATGCACTTGGCTAATCCTCTTTTTGTGTGTTATTTTTCTAGGTAATCATCAAGAAAAAGCCTTCTACCACAGCCAACTGTGCTCATAGAAGAAGAAGTGAACCCACTCTCTCCCACACAATCTCTCTGCTCTTAAGGGTATTCTGCGATCACTCTCTTTTATTTTTATTCATTTGTACACCTTCGACACCCTCATGTGTCTGGCGATCATGATCACATCAAAGAGTTATGCTCCATCTCACTTCCTCCTTTATTTTCCTCATTATTGTCTTTGTGGTGCTTCGTAGTTCTCAAAGAATGAAAAAATAGGATCTACAAATTGGCGATCACGGTTGGACTTCTTTCCCCCTTTTCTATTTGATTACCCCCTCCATCGTGCCCCATGTGACACTCTCCTCTTGGCACCCTTGTGTGCCTCTCCTTCTTTTCTTCTTTTTCTTTTCTCCCCGTGGTTAGCCGACTTGTGGAATCCCAAAGAAAATTTGAGAAAAAAAATAAAAGAAATAATATGAGGAGTTGATCCATGATATCCATGTTAGACTATGTTTTCTTTCTGCTTACTTCAATACCCTAAAAAGCATACTTGTGTGTTGATTTGTACATATATCTTTGATTTCTGTTCATTTTTAGTTCTCGGGTTGCCTTTTGAATTCACGACCGACACAATGGTCGCTATTCATTGTTTTATGCGTGACCAATTAGTCGGTCGTGTTTTTCTTACTGTTCTGCGATGACTTGGTCCGTCGTGTTTCTTTTTGTAGTCCATCCACAAGGACCGGACGGGGCTCTGACAGCCTTTTAGGGCTCTCAGATTCGCGACCAGGTGACTGGACGCGATTCACATATTGATACGCGACGTCTGTGTCCGTCGCAATTCTTACTCTAGACAAAACACGGCTTCTATGCTGTCTAAAACACTTGAATTAAAATCTGTTGCATACAAAGCATTCCATCTTGGTCGGGGGACCTCCTTCCCTCACATCCTAGGCTCCACACACCCTTCCAGTGAAGGCAAGCTCTCCATTGGGCATTCCATCCCTTTGGACTAGCGAACCTTCTCATGGAACCTCCGTAAATCTCCGTACCCCATGGATTCCCTCACGGAGGACTGAGAATGTTGTACCAAACTGTTGACCCAGGTTAGCTATCCTATTGCATAGTGAGTTTGTGATTTTAGTTGCATCCCGAAATATCTAAATCCATCCAACTAAGATCTCATATGGAGTGACATAATATTCTTTTAATCCATTTAATCAAATTAAACTCTTAAAATAAGCGTTAAACATTACAACTTGTTTGAACTATATTGATTGATTCACATCTTGTTGTTCTACTTGATTGTTTGTTTGCCTTGTTTTAAAATGGACTCATACCATCATGTCAACTTCAACTATGAGGACTATGAGGATAGTTTAGATGGCCAATCTTTTCAATCTCATGTCTATCCGTCTCACCACTGTGAGGGACATACATCAACCTCCTATGGTTATGTGCGCACACCGCGTGCTAACCAATTTGACATTCCCTCAAATTTAACTTCAATCAAAACTCGGAGAGAGCCTTCTCCCCACCATGATTTAAATGTACAAAGTGTCTTGAATGCACTAGATTAGCTCACACCTCAACAACTTAATCTGATTCAATCTTTGGTTGAGGGTGTGACCCCCCTTCCTTCTCCTTCACCAAAAAGGCACCCGTCCTTGTAGATTCTGACGACTTCGCCACCTCCTCCTGTATATCCTTCACCTCGGCCTCCTGGCCACTTTAGCTCCCGAGCTCTGATTCGTACAGACCAACCCTTGGGAAGACCCATTAATTCACGGCCTCCCTCATGTCCATCCTCACATGCCCAGTAGCAATCTACATCAACTCAACAAGATCTTCTTCATAAATTGAATCAAATGGAGAAACAAATCAACAAACTTTCTATCCCCACGGGTGACCCCGTTGCTGTCATGTCGGCTCTCCCTAAGTTTCACATCCCTCCTTCGGAGATGCTGTCGTACTGATTGTATAATGGCTTGAACAATCCCTACATTCATGTGAAAGAAATCCTCTATGAGTCTTCTCGTTGGCAACGAGATCTCCTTACACTGGCATTCCTTTTTAGGAAATCTCTTGACAGCCCTGCACTTGAATGGTTCTACTCACTAGAACCAAGAGAGGCAGAGGACTTCCGTACCTTACATAATAAATTCCTTCAAAGATATAAGGACCGCGTCAGTCCATCTCTCTCCGTCACGGATCTAGCATTCGAGAAGATGAGCTCTGATGAGGATTTCGTACACTTTGCTGACCGTTGAAGGTTCATGGATTTAAGATTGCAACATGTGCTCTCGAAGTCAGAGCAAATTAAGATCATTATTTCAAACTCTACTTCAGGATTCAAGCACATTCTGGACATGAACAAGATCAACACTATGGAAGAGCTCTATGAGCGGGGACGTTACATCCAGACACACTTGATGGACTCCCTAATCGTGGGTTTATTTGAGCAACAAGGTTCGAGGTACGACGGATTAGTGGATGCCATCCACCATCCACCATCCCCCTCACCACCATACTACATCCACTTCATATACATCTCCACATACGCCCATCTACCACAACATGCCTCCACCTATGTGCCCATTGATTTGTCCTCCTCGGATAGTTCAACCTCCAATAGGGCCACACAACGCCCTTATAAATGAAGAAGCTTCTGTGCCCCACACTGCACCTGCTCCAACACCCACTGCCATTCCTCCACCTCAACAACCTCCACCTCCTCCACAGCCAATTGCTCGGGATGACATTGTCAATAACCAACCCATCCACAAAACCACTTGGTGTTACGACAATGAACCTTCCGAGGTCATGTTCGTACGTCATTTACCTACCACTCCCTCATTACCATCCATTATCACCAAACCCCCCAGTATTAAGCCTCCACCAATCATTACACCTCCCATTACGCCAACACCATTGGCAACCCAACCTGAGCAATAACTCCCTACCATACTTATTACACCTCCACCAGCCATACGACCTTCCACTCCATCCACCATATGCACCCCCATCCAACGGAGCGGGTGCAATCAACCAAAGAGCACAAAAGAAGGAAGACCCGGGACCGGGAATGCTTTTCAAGATCCAAGATTATATCCCATGCATGCCGGTCATCATTAGCATACCAGGCGTATTCACTGAGAGGAATTTCTCGCCTCCATTCTTGGCCGTCAAGAGGCCCTCCTCTAAAATTATGTCATTCGATCAAGTTGCCAACTATGTTAAGCTCAATATACTCAGGGAATTTCTCCCTTCAAGCTCTCATGACCCCTCACACATTTGTTGTGAACCTTCCCACTCAAGTGAAGGGGTCAACCACAAAAATTGTTTTCACACATGCCACCGCCAAATCATTAGTGGATTCAATTACCCAAGGGCATGTGCTCCTTTCCCTATCAAATATTTTACAATCTTTGGGCATGGTCCCTCCATTGTTGCTTCCAATTCCACCAGTGGAACTCCCCTCTTTCCCTCGATTACATTCCAAGGGAGTTGCCACTATTGTTTGGAACTCCGACGGAAGCCAACAATCTAATCACTGAAAGCTATTCGATTCACATGAAAAGAGCAAGAAATTCCGCTCGTTGGACACGCTATGTGAGGAAATACATGAGGGTCAGATAGTCAATTCCCAAGCGGAATCCCTAACGCTGGGCAAGGCTAAAGATCAGGGGACCATCTCCGCCTCCCTCATCTAAATCATCCACATCCTCTTTTGTTCTCATCAGCACCTTTCCGTGGGTTCTCCACATTCTCTCCTCATGGGAGGTATTTTATTCCCATCTTTTTTATGATCCACTCTCCTATATTGGGCATCATGTCCCTTTTTGTACTCCATATTTTCTGCCTCGTACCCCTTGCGGCACATCGTTATGTTCCCTCCATTCTCCTCTTTGTGCCTCACGTGGCACACCCCATTATTTTCACCCTCCATATCGTGCCCCTCGTGGCACATCTCCTTCTTGTGCCCCACACGGCACCTCCCCCCCTGTGTCTCACCTGGCATGTCTCCTTCCTGTGCCCCACATGGCATGACCCCTTCCTGTGCCCCACGCGGCACATCTCCATCTTGTGCCCCATGCGGCACATCCTGCTTTTCGGCCCCTCACGGCCTATTTTTACCTTTCTCTCCTCCAGACCCTTCGGATTCTTTTCCTTTTAATGGGCACCACACCCCTCTTCTCCTACTCTCTCCGGTCCCACTAGAGTCTCCAAAGTCTTCCCTTTCCATATTTGATAAGGGCATCTGCCCTTTCTCCCACTATTTTTGGGGTTTTAGTCCCCACTTATCCTTTTAATCCCCGTACAATTTTGTACATTCTTCACGTCCTCTGAGTCTCACCCCAACACAGGGCATTCGTCCTCTTTTACCCTCCCAATTCTTTTATTGAAAGCTATTATATTACTTATTAGTGTCAAAAATCCATAAAAAGATGAATATTCAATATTGTCATGCTACCACAACACTCCCGTTATGAGAGCTTCACACACTTTGCGGCACCCTAAGTCGATTGCTCTGGAAGACACCGTCACTATCACGACCATTCCTGAGGGCACGAATATCTGTTTCTCTCCTTATTTGGCCAAAATATGAGAAGTAGAGGTAGTCTGGGCAAGGTAGCCAACCTGAAGCACTCCATGATGAGAGGACATCTCAAGAAGGGAAATCCATCAAATGACCGATGAACATCAAAGTCAAATGCATGTCAAGAGCGGCAAATCCCCGTAGGATTCAAAATGAACCCTGGTCGTATACATGCAAATCAATAAAAAAAAATCAATGAATATAAGAGGGCATGACAAGAGTGGCAAAGTCCCCATGTGATTCAAAATGAACCTCGTCGTACGCATGTCCACAAATAAATGGTCCATCAATCAATTCCAAAGCCCCCAATGTTTAATGAGACTGAATCGTCTGATGGTTGTGCCAAGGAAGGAACTCAACTCAACTCTTCATAACCCATATTGTAATGCCTCGACGCAAAATATTAGAGTAGAATTACAGTTATTAAATAGTACAGAGCGAGAAATAAATAACAAACCATTGCACATTTGGAATAGTATCAACTAAACTCCAATTTCATTAATAAACCACCATCCTTTATTACAATCACCAACAACTCATCAAACTTCATGAACTAACTATTACATCAACGTATCAGAGCCAAAACTAGGGCCCCGAGTACTTTATTCAAATCTAAACTAATACATAAGAGCTAATTGACTCATAACTATACTAGCTAACTACTAAAGCAGTGGTTGCTGAAACGGGTCACTCTTGGACATTGTCCTCGTTCCCCTCCTCGTGAGTGTGGTCATAATCTGACTCACCTGAAACACATGAAATAAATATGCAAGATGAGCGAATAACGCCCAGTAGAACTTAATATCTCATGAGAATAAGCATGCTTAAAGTAATTAATGCCTTTAGGAGGCAGGATACGAGAACAAGTTGTCATGTATAATCAAGAGAATGATGCAACAAGATAACGTGAAACATTAACACATTCACGAGAGTATAACATCACAAGAATTGGCCATATCACGAGATAATAAGTAAAACTAGTCTCGATAGCAAGTATGGGTCGGTATTCTTTCAACCCCGAGTTCAAGTAATAAACAAATGATTGATTGATTGTCATAGATTAAATCTTGCGTGTCATGCGTTAAGTGTATGCCATCACCCAGATCATTAGACCCCCGCGAGTTATAGCATTTCAGGTGCTCCTCCCAAGGACCAGATCGGGCCCTTATAATGTTGCCTAGCATAGTCATGTTTGTTATCTTAGACAATCAATTGATGGCCAAGTAGAGTACCAAGAACAGATGAGAGTAGTAGATGAAATAGATGACAGTGTAGAGAGAACGTGAATAGATGAGAGGATATAGATAGTAGACGAGATAGGGACAATATCGTAAAACAACGTAACACCGATAGTAACAGTTGTGCGGCACCAGGTCGGGTACCGGCAGCCTGGTAGGAGTCACAACCGTCCACTAGCCATGCTGTTAACATGATCCTGGTGGTCTGGCGTGATCACAAGATAAGGAGAGAACACACTAAGGCCATGGATCGTACTGATCCCTAAAGTGTAACGGGTTTTAGGGTACAACCAGCTCGTCGGCTAAGGACGTGCGCCAAAGCCAAGAAGACTTACGGAGGCCTTGACAAGGATTCTCTGGTCCAGTCAAGAGTCTTCCCGGTGGAGAGGTGGTCCAAGTCAAGAGAAAAGGGTGTAAAAACTGGTCCGTCGTGCCTCGAGTGCTCGAAGGCCGAGGGAAAACAGTAACGGTATTCAAAATGCGTGTATAAAATGAAGACAAGTGTATTTAATAAAATAGGAAATTTAGTCATTTATTTCGCTAAATTACCAGATACATTATTGAATAATTTATTAGGGTCAAATGGTAAATACTAATGTTATGTGTGTGTAAGTGTAAAGAAATCATGAGAATATGATAAATCGTGCAAATAGCTTTTAAATAATTAACTTTATATAATTATTACCCATTATTAATTTACCAAGTCGAAGTAATTATAACATGGTTTAATCATGGCTAAATAAGGGTCATATAGCCTAAACAACAGGGACACGTACGCAATTTATAGATATGGCAGGAATTTCAAAGAGACGACGGGGTTGCGCATCGCAATCAAGTCGCGACGGGGTTCCACGACGCGGTATCAATCAAAACGCGGTGGGGGTCCCGGCTGCGACTATTGTTGCGGCGGCCGGCCCGGGCGCGACAGCCGAACCGGCCGGTCTGGCCCGGTTCGCGCTGGAAATCGCGTCGGCATAGGCCGCTGTGTTCTTAACGCGACGCGCCTGTCGGGCGCGACCCCGCTGATATCGCGGCGGGTCGCGCCGTCGCGATATCAGAAAGGGTCCGACCCTTTTTCCTTTTTTCCAGGGCTTGTCCTGCTTGATACTGAGTCATTCTAAATTTAATATAAAATCGTACAATGATCCAAAAATCACAAAACGAGTTTTAAATGAAAGTAGGCACATAGATCTATCATCAAATACAATTAATTTGAAAATATACAAGGTTTAGACATGCTTTGATTAGGTTACATTTTAGTGACCTAAACATGTCCTGTCAAGATTCAATGAATTAATTAGCATTAGATACATGATGAAAATTAGGCAAACCAGGGGCGTTTGAAAGCTAACATGATGTAGTATTTATAAGAATTTTCTCATGGCATGGGATCAAGTATGCACGAGGTTTGAAAGCAAACATGAAGGGTCAGGTACATGGATCTGACAGAATTTCAAGGAATTAATTTTCCCTCATGGGAGATCGAAATAGAGCGAAACCAGAGGACTTTTGCACGGGAACATGAAGTCTCCCTTGGGTAATTTTAACACGAATTTGGCTTGAGAGATTGCCTACCTTTTTCGCAGAGTAAAGAAATCCCTAGTTGGTGACGAAAATAGAGAAGAAAAACCCAAGCTCCAGCCCTTCTCCTCCAAGCTCTTTGTCTAAAATCGCCTCCCCTTCGCTCCCAAGTCTCTAGCAGCGTTCTAGGGTTAGCTAGGGCCGAATTGGAAGAGTTTTAATGTATAATAGAGTCCTAAATGGTTAAAACTCCTCTTTCTCTTCCAAATTTCAAAAATAGATAGTTATCTCCTATTTTCCTATTAATTATCCACCTAATTAGGATGAGGATGAGGCCTAATCTCGTGGCCAAAGGGTTAGGATGGGCTAAGGGCTCTTGTTTTAGATAATTACAAGTTATTTAGTGCTTATCCTAGCCCTTTACTATTAATTAATTAATTAAATCTAAAATTGGGATATTTAATTCTCATCCCATGATGGGCTTCTCACAATTGGGCCCATCCAATTAGGTTTGGATCATTAGGGTAACCCATTATTAATTTAACTTAATGGGTATTGCTTAAATTTCTTTTTATTTCACTTATTTCTCATTTATTCTAATTAAATCTATTTATCTCATTTATTAAATTGAAATTTTTATTTTATATTGAATTTAAAAATCAAGGTTGCTACATCCTCCCCCTCTTAAAAAGAATTTGGTCCCCAAATTCATATGATCGTGAGAGGAAGAATGACTTACTGAATAACTCCGGGTAATTCCGTCGCATTAATGCTTCGGGCTCCCACGTGGCCTCTTCAACTTCGTGATTTCTCCACAGTATCTTGACCACGGGTATAGATCGATTCCGAAGCTGTTGCATCTTCTTGTCCAATATCTTCACTGGCCTTTCTTCATAGGTCATGTCTTTGTTCAAAATAATGTCATCGTAGCTGATTACGTGTGACAGATCATACACGTACTTCCTCAGCATTGACACATGGAAAAAATTATGTACGATGGAGAACTGGGGAGGTAGTGCTAGTCAATATGCCACCTCGCCAACTCTATCCAACACTTCAAATGGACCTATGAATTGCAGTCTCAATTTGCCTTTCATCTCAAATCTTTGGAATCCTCTGGTCGGGGATACTTTCAGCATCACATGATCTCCAGTTTGAAACTCTAAGTCCCTTCTACTTTTATCAGCATAGCTCTTCTGCCTGGACTGAGCTACTTTAATTCTATCTCGGATGATCTGTATATCTCTACTAGTGCTCTGCACCATATCTGGTCCTAGCCATTGCTATTCTCCTACCTCGTTCCAGTACACTGGCGATCTACAGCTTCTGCCATATAGTGCTTCAAAAGGTGCCATCTTAATGCTCTCCTGATAGCTGTTGTTATAGGCAAATTCAATTAGGGACAATTGTTCATTCCAATAGCCTTCAAAATCTATAGTGTAGGCACGAAGCATGTCTTCCACAATTTGATTTGTCCTTTCAGTCTGTCCATCCGTCTGAGGGTGGAAAGGAGTGTTGAAATTGAGTTTAGTACCCAATGGAGTCTGAAGCCCCTTCCAGAATCTAGAAGTGAATCTGGGGTCACGATCTGAGACTATGGATACAGGGACTCCATGTAATCTTACAATCTCTTTCACATAGAGGGCTGCTAGCACATCCACCCTCCAAGTGCTCTTAATGGCAAGGAAATGTGCGGACTTGGTTAAACGGTCCACAATAACCCAGATAGCATCAAGTCCACCACGAGTTCGGGGTAAACCCATGATGAAATCCATGCCAATATTTTCCCACTTCCATTCGGGTATGTCCAGGGGTCTGAGTACACCCGCAGGACGACAGTGTTCTGCTTTTACTTGTTGACATGTGAGGCAGTGCGCGACATGCTCAGCCACCTCACGCTTCATGTTTGGCCACCAAAATGACCTTTTCATGTCTTGGTACATCTTGGTTGCGCCTGGGTGAATGGTATACTTGGTATTGTGGGCTTCATCCATCAACTTTCTCTTCAATTTTTCATTGTAAGGTACGCAAGTCCTGGCGAATAATATTCTCCCATCTTCAGCGATGGAGAAATCTGGCTTGTCAGCTATGGTCTCCCTGACTCTAACTAGGAACGGATCATTTGCATGTTGCTCTTTGATCCCGACAAATATGTCGGGTTGAGCTCTTAAATTGGCTACTAACACCTGATCACTTCTCTTCTCAATGTTCATATCCAGACTGGCGAACTGGTCTAATAATTGCATCTCGCTCATGACTAGACAGGATAAAGAAGCTACTGGCTTCCTACGGAGTGCATCAGCTACTGCATTACCTTTGCCTGGGTGATATTGGATATTGAAATCAAAATCTTTCAAGTACTCCAGCCATCTCTATTGTTGCATATTGAGCTCCTTATGAGAAAATAAGTACTTCAAACTCTTGTGGTCAGAGTAGACAATAAATTGCTCCCCATATAGGTAATGCCTCCAGATCTTGAGTGCAAATACCACAACAGCTAGCTCTAAGTCATGGACAGGATAATTGACTTCATGCGGCTTCAACTGCCTTGAAGAATAAGCAATCACCTTCTCGTTTTGCATTAGTACACAGCCTAGACCGATTCCAGATGCATCAGTGTAGACTGAGAATCCGGCACCCTCGACTGGTAACGTGAGGACAGGTGCAGACGTCAATAACTGCTTCAATGTCTAGAAGCTCTTCTCGCACTCCTTGCTCCAGACGTAGGGGTTCTCTTTCCTTGTAAAACGCGTAAGAGGTACAGCTATCTTGGAGAAGTCTTTTATGAACCGTCTATAATAACCATCCAGTCCAAGAAAGCTTCTTATCTCTATGACATTAGTTGGCCTTTCCCAGTTGAGCACGGCTTCTACCTTGGAAGGATCGATAGTAATACCATCCTTGGAAATAACATGGCCTAGGAATGACACATTCTCGAACCAGAATTCACACTTACTCAATTTGGCGTAGAGTTGGTTGTCCCGCAAAATCTGTGGAGCAATCCTCAGATGCTCCTCATGATCTTCCTTGGTCTTGGAGTATATGAGAATATTATCAATAAAAACCACGACGAACTTGTTGAGGTAGGGCCGATAGATGTTGTTCATTAGTTGCATGAAAGCTGCAGGAGCATTGGTTAGTCCAAAAGGCATGACTACAAATTCGTAATGACCGTACCTGCTCCTGAAATCCGCCTTATAAATATCTGCATCTTTAATCCTCATCTGATGATATCCCGATCTAAGGTCAATCTTAGAAAAATATTTGGCTCCTGATATTTGATCAAATAATTCATCGACACGAGGCAGAGGGTACTTGTTCTTGATAGTGAGATTATTCAGCTGCTTGTAGTCAATGCATAACCTCATAGATCCATCCTTCTTCTTGACGAACAACACTGGTGCTCCCCAAGGAGAAGTACTCAGTTTGATAAAACCTTTTTCCAACAGTTCCATCAATTGCTCCTTCAATTCTTTCAATTCAGCGGGGGACATCCTGTAGTCGGCCGGGCTTCTTTTGTCCCATCAGATACTTCTCTTTCTCCTGCTCCTTTAACACAGAGCACTCAGAAATGCGGTGATTATGATTTCCGCATCGTAGGCAAGCGCCTGCTTTTCTCCAGCATTCAACGGCAGTGTGACCAGGCTTGTCACAATGCTCGCAGTTGGTCTTCTTGGTGTTCGGGGGAGTAGGCATCTTGGGCTTTCTTTCTTGGTTCGACCCTCCAGTGATGTTGAATGGCCGCTTCTTGCCATTTGTGGGATTGCTTGAGGAACCCGATGCTGGTTCCTTCTTGACCAATCTACCCTTGATGCGATCAGTGAGATCGATCGCATCTTCTAGCAATTGAGCCTTCTTAACCATTTCAGCATATGTCTGAATGTCCATAGGTGAAAGTTAAGTAATATAAGAAGGCTTAAGCCCATTGAGGAAGCGCCTTGCCTTCATCTTTTCGGTGCTGACCAGGTGATTGGCAATCGGGCCAATCGAGAAAACTACGCTTCATATTCAGCATCTGTAAGGTGCCTCTGCTTTAATGTGGCAAATTCTGATGCCTTCCTCTCTCGGACTCTTTCGAAGAAATACTTGGAGTTGAAGTGTTCCTTGAATTCCTCCCAAGTAAATTGTGCATCTACCCTGGTGGCTTCAACGGACTCCCACCACGCACGGGCGTCCCGTTCAAGCTGAAAGGTTGCAAGTAACAGCTTGTCACCATCCGCGCAGTGCATGACGCGGAAAATGCGCTCTATCTCCTTGAGCCAGTTCTCTGCCTCATCAGGATCTGTGGTCCCACTGAATTAGGGTGGATTCAGAATGCGGAAATTTCTATATAGTTCTTCGGCTCCTCGGTTATTATTGTTGTTAGCTCCGGCAGCCTGAAGTAAAGCCTGTGTGAGCTGCTGAATAGTCTGCTGCATGTCACGGAGTTGTGCACACTCCGCTGCCATTGTTGTGGTTTAAGTTCCTTCAAAAGAGAATGTTTTAATGTAAGTTATTGAGTTGGCACTAAGTTGTGCGTGTGTGAGTTCATTTTTATCTTATTACCCTTGGTTCTACCCATCTCACATTGGTACAGAATTTAGACTCTAAGTCGAGGCAGGTCAAACCTAGATCATCCTATACTTAAGAATAACCTAGGCTCTGATACCACAAAACTGTAACGCCCCAACGCAGAATATCGGAGCAGAATTATAGTTATTAAATAGTACAGAGCGAGAAATAAATAACAAACCATTGCACATTTGGAATAGTATCAACTAAACTCCAATTTCATTAATAAACCACCATCCTTTATTACAATCACCAATAACTCATCAAACTTAATGAACTAACTATTACATCAACGTATCAGAGTCAAAACTAGGGCCCGAGTACTTTATTCAAATCTAAACTAATACATAAGAGCTAACTGACTCATAACTATACTAGCTAACTACTAAAGCAGTGGTTGCTGAAACGGGTCATAGATGAGAGGATATAGATAGTAGACGAGATAGGGATGATATCGTAAAACAATGTAACACCGATAGTAACAGTTGCGTGGCACCAGGTCGGGTACCGGCAGTCTGGTAAGAGTCACAACTGCCCACTAGCCGTGCTGTGAACATGAGCCTGGTGGTCCGGTGTGATCACAATATAAGGAGAGAACACACTAAGGCCATGGATCGTACTGATCCCTAAAGTGTAACGGGTTTTAGGATACAACCAGCTCGTCGGCTAAGGGCGTGCGCCAAAGCCAAGAAGACTTACGAAGGCCTTGACAAGGATTCCCTGGTCTAGTCAGGAGTCTTCCCGGTGGAGAGGTGGTCCAAGTCAAGAGAAAAGGGTGTAAAAACTAGTCCGTCGTGCCTCGAGTGCTCGAAGGCCGAGGGAAAACGATAACGATATTCAAAATGCGCGTATAAAACGAAGACACGTGTATTTAATAAAATAGAAAATTTAGTCATTTATTTCGCTAAATTACCAGATACATTATTGAATAATTTATTAGGGTCAAATGACAAATACTAATATTATGTGTGTGTAAGTGTAAAGAAATTATGAGAATATGATAAATCGTGCAAATAGATTTTAAATAATTAAATTTATATAATTATTACCCATTATTAATTTACCAGGTCGAAGTAATTATAACATGGTTTAATCATGGCTAAATAAGGGTCATATAGCCTAAACAGCAGGGACACGTATGCAATTTACAGATCTGGCAGGAATTTCAAAGAGGCGACGGGGTTGCCCGTCGCGATCAAGTCGCGACGGGGTTCCACGACACGGTATCAATCAAAACGAGGCGGGGGTCCCGGCCGTAACTACTGTTGCGGCGGCCGGCCCGGGCGCGACAGCCGAACCAGCTAATCTGGCCCGGTTCATACTAAATGCGATGCGCCTGCCGGGCGTGACCCCGCTGATATCGCGGCGGGTCGCGCCGTCGCGATATCAGAAAGGGTCCGGCCCTTTTCCCTTTTTTCCAGGGCTTGTCTTGCTTGATATAGGGTCATTCTAAATTCAATATAAAATTGTACAATGATCCAAAAATCACAAAACCAATTTTAAATGAAAGTAGACACATAGATCTATCAACAATTACAATTAATTTGAAAATAGACAAGGTTTAGGCATGCTTTGATTAGATTATATTTCAATGACCTAAATATGCACAGTCAAGGTTCAATGAATTAATTAGCGATAGATACATGATGAAAATTAGGCAAAGTAGGGGCGTTTGAAAGCTACATGATGTAGTATTTATGAGAATTTTCTCATGGCATGGAATCAAGTATGCAGGAGGTTTGAAAGCAAACATGAAGGGTCAGGTACATGGATCTGACAAGATTTCAAGGAATTAATTTTCCCTCATGGGAGATCGAATTAGAGCGAAACTAGAGGGCTTTTGCACGGGAACATGAAGTCTCCCTAGGGTAATTTTCACACGAATTTGGCTTGAGAGATTACCTACCTTTTTCGTGGAGTAAAGAAATCCCTAGTTGGTGACAAAAAATAGAGAAGAAAAACCCAAGCTCCAGCCCTTCTCTTCCAAGCTCCTCGTCCAAAACGCCTCCCCTTTGTCTCCCAAGTCTCCAGCAGCATTCTAGGGTTAGCTAGGGCCGAATTGGAAGAGTTTTAATGTCTAATAGAGTCCTAAATGCTTAAAACTCCTCTTTATCTTCCAAATTCTGAAAATAGATCGTTATCTCCTATTTTTCTATTAATTATCCACCTAATTAGGATGAGGATGAGGCATAATCTCGTGGCCAAAGGGTTAGGATAGGCTAAGGGCTCTTGTTTTAGATAATTACAAGTTATTTAGTGCTTATCCTAGCCCTTTACTATTAATTAATTAATTAAATCTAAAATTGGGATATTTAATTCCCATCCCATGATGGGCTTCTCACAATTGGGCCCATCCAATTAGGTTTGGATCATTAGGGTAACCCATTATTAATTTAGCTTAATGGATATTGCTTAAATTTTCTTTTATTTCACTTATTTCTCATTTATTCTAATTAAATCTATTTATCTCATTTATTAAATTGAAAATTTTATTTTATATTGAATTTTAAAATCAAGGCTGTTGCACATATCAAGCTTTTCTCCAAAATTTCTTCCCTTCTCCCTATCAGACCAAGTCGCCTTTTCAGGTATGGCTCTGATAGTGGCACAGTTAACCATGAGCAGTCAGCCATTGGGCATCACTTTAAATGCACGCCTTACTCTGGGCACTCTTTAATGAAAGGGGAGGTAACGAGGACCCATTGCCAATTAGTTGTCATAACCTTAGTGCTGCCATGACATGACAATATTTTCAAAACTAACAAAAAGATGAATATTTTCAAAACCCTCGAAAAAAAAACATATGAATATTTTAAACTAAAAAAAATTCAAAATTCAAAATATCATAAAATTTAAATATTTTCAAAAACTTCATAAAATTTTGAATATCTCCAAAAATCTAAAAAAAAAATCTTAATGGTATTGCATAGGGCAAGCATTGCGCCTAATCCTCTTTCATGTTAGATCAATCCAATTTTTTCAATCATTGGCTCATCCTGCCATCAAACTCCAATCTCCTCGTTTGGCCAAGTCCACCTATCCTCGGTTTAAACAAACAGCTGAATGAGCTATGTCTGTTATCGAATATTTTATCCATGATCCATGCTCTTGAATACTATTTACTCCATGATATTATTATTTCTTGGCTAATGAAGTTTTGAGTGCAGGTTTGAGTTACCTCATCTGGCACTACCGACAAGCAACCAGGCTGCCTCTGCTGCCCTTACCATCATTTATCTGCATCTACTATATGTTATTACCCTTAGAGCATATCAAGGACCTTGTGGCTGTGAGGAATCTGGGATTTACGTTTCCCTTATAAAAAATAATGATTATTCCAGATGATCCTTACCTGCACGGATAGGCCGTTACACTTTGCACATGAGGACGATGGACCCATGCCTGGAAAACCTGGTGCCCTGACTCAACTCAGCATCGTAACAATATTATCCTTGATTATTTTCTATCCATTTAACCCTTATTTTTTTCCTTTAGCCCAACATACATGCATTTTGAAATCACGGTGGAAAACCACTCTCCTAATACAACTTGAGAGCCATTCTCACTTCAACTCCAAGTAAATTTGAGATATTCCATTCTGGATCAAGTACCTAACTTTAGGAGTGTCAATGGACGGGTTTGCGCTGACCCAGTCTCAACCTAGTTCAGCCCAAAATCAAAATGGCCCAACCCAAACCTAATAGTTCAAAGTAAAACAAAACCAACATTGGCCCGTTGGAGCCCGTTCCAGCCCAACACCCCCCTCTCTTTCCCTCTTACCCATGTCATTCGACTGAATACCGAACACCACTTCCTCCTCCTCCTTTGCAACCTTCGATGTTGGGGTTGAGCTCTTGCAGTAGCAGCTCAGGTGATACGTAGTAGAATTCTTCTGCACTTGTAGAGCAGAGAGAGGTAGAAGAACAGAGAGAGCAAGGAAGGGAGGGGGGCAGATAGGAGGATGCGGGCAGCGCTGAGCATGATCCTGTAGATGGTGACGCTGGAGGCGGTGAGCATCCTGAAGCAGTCGGTGGTGGAGGCGGCACGGCACGGCCACGAGCAGACCACACCGCTGCACGTAGACGCCACACTGCTGGCCTCCCCCACGGGCCTCCTCTGCCAAGCCTGTGTCCGCTCCCATCCCGCCACCTCCCCTCCCACCCCCTTCAGTGCCTTGCCCTCAAGCTCTGCTTCTCCGTTGCTCTCGATTGCCTTCCTTCCTCAAAGGCTTCCACCGTCACTTTAGCGTCCTTCAGCTCGAATGGCTCCTCTGAGGCTGCGGGGTCTAAGCACGGGGAGCATGCAGGTGCCGTCGCGGGGGGTGGCTTGGAGCAGCCCCCCATCTCTAACATGCTCATGGCGGCACTCAAGTGGGCACAGGCCAACCAGCGGCGTGGGTGTCCCGAGCAGCAGCAGCAACCCCTACTTTCCGTGAAGGTGGAACTCGGCCAACTGGTCGTCTCCATTCTCGATGACCCAGACGTCAGCTGTGTCACGCGCGAGGCTAGCTTCTCCAGCCCCGCTGTCAAGGCTAGGGGTGTTCATTTTTTGGTTCAACCCGAAAAACCGAACCGAACCGACCCGTTCGGTTCAGGTTGAACAATGGCACAGTTCAGTTCGGTTTTGCACAGGGAAACCGAATGAACCGAAATATATATTAAATATATATAAATAATAAATAATATCATAAAAGAAAGCCTAGCCCAGTGGGCTAGCGCCTTCTCTTCCATTGGGTGGTCCTAGGTTGAACCCAGGACCACCCATCTGCCCTTTGTTTGTGTTTTTTTTTTCGGTTCAAACCGAACCGAACCGGTTCGGTTCAGTTAGGTTTGAACATAATTTCGGTTCGGTTCGGTTTGAACAAAAAAGAGGTCCAAACTGGACCGAACCGAACCGTGAACAGCCCTAGTCAAGGCCACCATCGAGCAGTCCCTCCTTACCTCCACCACTTCCTCTGCGACCACTTGCTCTTCCCCATCGCCCTCTGTCTCCAACAATTCACTGCCCCTCGGCGGCAGTAGGGCGGGGGGAATTCTTGGGGTTCTGGGCTTTCGTCCTACCTGGGCAGCTCCTAGGACTCCCTTCCTGCTCACTGACAGGAGCCTTCATCGCCGCCAACAACCTCATCCTAGATAGCATCGTGGACTGTGCCATTGTCGCCAGGGCGTGGACCTTCTACCTGGTGGCGCTGTCGGGCAGCACCCCCAACTCGTTGCCTATCCACACCATCCTCACGAAAGGGTTAAACTTGATGAGGAAGAAGAAGCAAAGAGTAGGGAGAAGGTGTAAGAGGCAACGAAGATGGGTTCTTCCTCCTAAAGATCAAAGCCTAAGGAAGCGGCCCAACGAGCATACCCAAGCCCAACCCATCAATTAATGGGCTTAACAAGCGGGTTTTAACAGAGTTCGATGGGCCATTATAGTTTGGCCCTAATTGAGCCCGAAACAGGCTGCCCATTGGACTTACAGTTAGCCCAGCTCAATTGACACCCCTACCCAACTCCCTTTGTTGCCGCCTCCAGGCTGATTTCCTTAAACTCCCTTGTTTGGATTTATCCCTGTACATTTCATCTTTATCTCCTATATATCCACCTTGGCTACGGTACGTCCACAAGCTGATAAACGCCCCCCAATGGTGCAACCTAATGGATTGTGTCCTTAGGTACTTCCTCTACGCTGGAAGTTGATCTCTCATTCGTACCTCACGTGGAACATCTCCTATGTGTACCACATACACACCTCCCTTCGTGCCCTCGTGCACCTTTTGCTTCCATCCAAACTCTATGTTTTCTTGGTTTTCTTCTCTGGAGGTGGTTGCCTTGGTAGTTGGTGAAAGTCTCTCATTAGGTGGTGTCATCACACGTTGCATGCGTGTCTATTTTTCACCTTGGTGTCTACTTATCAGTTCTCTCCACTTTGCTCCACTACGCTACGCTTTATTTCTTTTCATTCCATTACACTCCAGTCCACTCCACTTCGTGTCTCTCCGCTTTGCTCCCTTGCAAAGCAGATGCCAAGGCGCGGCAGCTGTAGACACGCTAAAAATAACACAATCGCGGGCAAATATCGAATTACACCATAATACCACAAATGGATCTCTTTTTGCCTTTTGAGAGTGAATCCCCTATTTTTCATGACCTCTTCCCATTCAGGGTGCTTCCCCATCAATTTGTAGGTTACTGATGAAGTGTCATAAACGTGACCCGTTCAGTGGTCGCGATTCAAGGCCATGATCCGTGACGACTCAGGTGGATGCCTTTATATCTCAAATGCGCGGTGGCTTACCCCGTCGCGATTTATATTCTTATCCGACCAAGATTCTGACCCTTATCTACGTCCGACTAAGGGGTCGCTATTTTCAATTCCATATTTTAACCTTCCACTTTGACAATTTTCGTTAATGATTTTTGGAAATATTCCCTAAAGTTTTATTCACGACCGGTCAACCCGTCACTGTAGACGTGAGATTTGGCCCATCCCCACGCAGTTCCATGGCCCAATAAGGTCCGTTTGACCATTTGTTGACTTGCCTCGGATCCCATGTAGACGGCAGCATCGATTGCCGCTGATCACATGTTGGCGGCAATCCCCCTGGCCGTTAACTCAAATTGGCGTCCATATCGGTTGATGTCTGCATGGGGTTGGCGGCAGCATCGTTGGACGTCAACATGGTTTACCTGGTTTGCGCAACTGCCCGAGATTCCAGCCCACTAGCGCCATTCTCTCGGCCATGCAACGCATGTAGCCGTTCCCAACGGGAAAATGGGCCACCTTGGCACCTCCTTGACCTAGTAAAAATCCTATGTGGCCCCCTCTCATTGGTTTAGGCCTTAATACTTGGATTGCCACTTGTACAAGTGTGTTTCTTCACACTTGAGCATCCAAGGCTCCTCAACTCCGACCCCACTGCCTATATAGGTAGTCCTTAGGCCTTCTAAGGAGGGGGAGAGGTTGGACGTCCATGCCATGCTACTTGGAGAGAAGAGAGAGAAAATCCACTAAAAGCTTCCAACCCTTGTCTTCCTCTCTCCCTCTCAACTCTTTGAACGTCCAGAAGGCTTCATCAAGTGCTGGAGGAGTCCACTAAGGCACCATCAACCACAGCAACGAGGATCATCTCCCTCCTCTTTCTCTTTCCCTTTTCTCTTTCTTAGTTCTTGCATGACATTCACACACTCACACACACCCTAGGCACATAGGGTACCTTCCTACACACCTAAAAAGGGGTTTCCCAACAAAAAACGGAGGGAAGAAGGGTGGTCATAGCACTTGGCCACCCCTCTTCTCAAGCCCGTAACCGGTACGGGACTCTCCTTTTGGGCCTTTTCTCTTCGTTTTGGACATTCACTACACTTCTTAGAGTCTAATAGAGTTTTTCTCTTGTGGCAGGAACACTTGGACAAGACCGTGGAGCTTCCTCTCCTTGGCCGGCTGAAGAGAGGAAAGTTGGAGCCCCATCATCGTCCGCTACTTGAGGCAGCAACACCGACGTGATCACAACTCTCCTTGGGCACAAGTAAGGCCCTGGCGATCGCAACTCTCCCTTTACTTCACTAGTTTTCTTCTTCTTCTCCTCAGTCAACTCAGTCAAACGGGAGTCAAAGGAGTCAACCAGTACCCCTTCATCGCCAACGAGGGAGCGGCGACGTTCGTTCACCTACCGGAGGATCCACATTCGCCGGAGTGCGGTGAACGGAGCGTCCACAGTCGCGATTCAATTTCACACTCCGACTTCGATTGAACTTTGACTCTCGGTGGGCGTCATTGGGAAAGTCTAATACGTGATGGGTCATCTCGTCGCGATTCAGTGTTACCTTCTTTTGATATGTGATCGATCAGGTCGTCACTATTTTGAACACAATCGATTATATGACAACTTTTCATAAATATTTTTGGAAATGGATATAGGCGTCGGGTCATCCCGTCGCGATTCATAATTAGATTTCGTCAGAATCTGAATCGAATTGAAATCTCTTTATTGGAGTCCACCCAGGTCGTCGCGTTTAACATTTAAATGCGATCATTGTAACTGTCGCAAATTTCACTTTTTATTCACCTCGAACTTCGAGCCTTTGTTCCTATGTATACACTCCATGTCTCGTCATTCCAGAGAGAGATGAAGGTTGGAGACCCATAAGTACTTCGAGTCTAGTGAGTTATGAGAGGTCGTTTCAAGGCGGAGCCCTTCCGGACTGCCACCTCAAGGGTGTCAACGCCGTCTTCTCCAACTCCACATTGAACCAGCAGCGGAAATAGCTTCCCTAGGCGCTCTTCTTCCTCCTCTCTAGCAGCTACCTGTGCCATTCACATTAACGGGAAGCACCTCCTCCTTCTTTTGCTTATTCACTTTGTTTATTCCATCATCTCCTCCTAGCCCCAACATGGCTATCGACCTTTTTTTATTCTCTTTTAATTAACACTCCATCAATACACACACATTCATCCATGCATACACACACACACACACACACACACACACACACCCTATTTTCTAGGGGTTTTAAAAGCCACCAAAAGGTGTGTTCTTCTCCATGTTCTTCATGCTATTTCATTATTTTAAAAATTGATGCTACACATCCACTTGGCTAATCCTCTTTTTTGTGTGTTATTTTTCAAGGTAATCATCAAGAAAAAGCCTTCTATCACAATCGGTCGTGCTCGTAGAAGAAGAAGCAAACCCGCCTTCTCCCACACAATCTCCCCATTCTTAAGGGTAATCCGTGATCACTCCCTTTTATTTTTATTCATTTGTACTCCTTCGACACCCTCGTTGTCTAGCGATCACGATCACATCAAGGAGTTGTGCCCCATCTCCCTTCCTCCATTATTTTCCTCATTATTGTTATTGTAGCGCTTCATAGTTCTCAAAGAATGAAAAAGCAGGATCTACACTATCAAGAAAACTTCAAAGGATCTTAGCCAAGAAGAAGAAATGTGGATTAAAAAGATTTTACAAGAAGGAAATAAAAACAAAGAGACCATTTGCTATGAGTGCAAGCAATCTGGACATATGAAGATTGACGGCTCAATATTGAAAAAGAAGGATTAACTAGAAATAGCAGAGAGAAATAAACGAAAGGAGAAGAAATACGAAAAGTTTAAGAAGAAGGCAATGAATGCAACTTGGGACAATGAAGAAGCTTCATCTTCAAACACATCCAGTTCAGATTCAGAAGCTAAACAAGTCAATTTAGCCCTCATGGGAGGACTAGATCAAGTAAATTTTGAAACTCATTTTAAATCATGATCTGAATGTGATTCTGATAGTTTAGAAGAAGTTTTTAATGAATTATAAGAAAAATATAAAATTTCAACTAAACAATTGAATAGACTTAAAAATAACTTCCCTAATGTAGAAAAAGATAATATTGATCTCAAATCAAAATTAGAAAAATTAAAGAAATAATGTAATGAAGTCAAATGTACAAATAGCTTATTATGTGAAGATTTAAAGAACAAAGATAGTAAGATTATGGAATTGGAAAACAAACAAATTGAGAATAAAAATGAAGAAAAAGTATAAGAAGAAAATGATTATCTAAAAACATCTTTAGATAAATTAACAAATAGTAAAACATCTTTAGTAGTAAAACTAAAAGGTGCTAGGATATGAAAGAAGAAATATTGTGCAACATATAAATCACTTGAAAATGAAGAACATATAATATATCCTGAAGAATATCCAACACCTAAAATTTTAAAAGAAAAATTAACAAATGAAATAAGAAAAGTAAAACAACTAGTGCACAAATAGAAATATAACAATAACACTTATAAAACACAATCAAAATATGATCATATTTTATGTTGTACACATTGTAATAAATTAGGTCACACAATTATCACTTGTATTACTAGACATCTGCCTTGAATTTCAATAACTAACCATCATGGACCCAAAACGATTTGGGTACTAAAAATCTCAACTTAGTTTTATTTGCAGATCTACTTGAAAGCATCCAAATGATATTTAGACAGTGGATACTCAAGGCATATGACAAGTGATCAGAGATTATTTACAAAATTCAGAACTTAGGAAGGTCAAGTCACTTATAGAGATAATGGAAAAAAGAAATTCATAAGCTGTGAAAATATTAGAACAAAATCAAAAGAGTTGATAGAAGAAGTTTTATATATAGAAAAACTCAAACATAATCTTATAAGCATAAGTCAATTATGTGATAAAAAGTATTTAGTTCGGTTTCAAAATGACAAATGCATAATTTTGAAAGAAATCAAGTGGTTTTTGAAGCCAATAAATTGAAGAATCTATACACCTTTCAACTGGTAGAAATAAAAGAAGTAGATTTGTGTCTTACAACCAAACAGAAAGAGATGACTAATACAAAAGATTATGTCATGTAAGCACAGTTATAAAAAAATTGATAAAGTATGATCTAGTGAAAAGTCTTCTTAAGCTGAATAATAAAAGATTATGGCATTTGTTCAAGCAGACGAAGACATATTTTCAATCTAAAAATATTGTGACAATTTCAAAACCATTGAAATTAATTCACATGGATCTCTTTGGATCTATGAGAACTATAAATCTTGGAGTCAAATTAATCACAAAAAGGTAGTTCTCACGAGCTAAATACCTCAGAGGAAGCCGAAGAGATTCTTCAGGACAACCCATCAATAGAGGCACTTTAAGATATCCAAGCGGAGGATCTCGAATTACCTAAAGAGTGGAGATTTCTGCGGGGTCATCTCATGAGCAATGTACTAGGAAATCTTGGAGATGGAGTAAATCCAAAGTTCAACAAGCTACATTTTTTAGTTTGAACTTAGATGTGCTTCAAGTGATGAAAGTTCTTGCAAAATGTGCACAAGGTTCCATCAGATAGATTCTATTTATGTAGGATCATTTTGTTGATACATATTATTCTTGCTTAAATTAACTGTTAGGGAAGAATATCCACGAATTAAATTATAATTGAGACTCTCAAACACTTGTAGTCACTAAAGCTTCTCCTTAACCCAATTGAGAAAATAAATTTTGGCGGTTAATTATTGCCATTACCCCTAAAATCTGTAGTTATAAATGTCACATTCCCATATTTATCTAATCGACCACGATGCTCCTAGAAAAGTAACAATGAAATAGGAGAAAAGATAGTTGTCCGACAACAGACAACTATCTTACCCAATCAGGTTACAACTTTGGAGGCTCACAAGTAGACTAGATAATATAATTGGTTGGTTGTTGGACAACAAATAATATCCAAGAAATAGAATTGTCACACTCGTAAAGTTTAGAATCCAAGGATAGAGGCGTCATTTCTAACTACGGCACAATGCTTTTAGGGGTACATAAATTTCAGGGTCATACAGGTAGATTAGATGAAGGGTAATGAATTATTTTTAAAGATCTTAGGAATGTATCAGTAACTTCCCTAATTTTATCGTTATTATTTAGCTTTTTCCAGACCAATAAGAAGTCTCAGGTCTCATGATAAAAGAAAAAAGAAGGAAAAAAAAAAAGTAACAATCCATGTCAGTAACACGATCAAGACGGACCAGACGGTCCAGACCCATGCCATCATGGAAACCCCCCGTCGCCCAAATGTTCCGGGCCAGCCATCTGATCACGATCAGACTGCGAAGAACGCAGCAGCGTACGCTCCGGCCACCACCGACAAACGACTTTTTTCTTCTTCACCGGGCCAGCCATCTGATCACGATCAGACTGCGAAGAACGCAGCAGCGTACGCTCCGGCCACCACCGGCAAACGACTTTTTTCTTCTTCTTTTTTTGAAGCCCCCTAAGTGGGCCGATACCCACTGCGAAGTGGGCCCTGACATACCAGTCGGCGTGGTGGATCATCACGCAGCTCTGACGAGACCAACCCACAACACAGGATCACCACTATGGCTGTAAACGGGTCGGGTTCGGAACCGGAAACACAGATTTCGATACCGATTCCGATAACCGAAATATAGTTCCGATTCCGATTCCGATAAGAATAGTTAGTTCCGATTCCGTTCCGATTCCGATAATATTACCGGAACCGAAATTCTGATAAGGTAAGATGTTTACCATAATTTTACCTTGAGTTTATGATAATTTATCGGAATAACCGATATCGATACCGATTTCGATTATTTTTTCGATTCTGATTCCGATTCCGATAACTTATCGGAATATCCGATACCGATTCCGATAAGCTATCGGTATCATTTTCCGATTCTGAAACCGATAATTTTTATCAGTATCGGGTCGGAATATCGGGTTCCCGTTTACACCCCTAATCACCACCCACACCAGATGCCTCTCTCTCTCTCTCTCTCTCTCTCTCTCTCTCTCTCTCTCTCTCTCTCTCTCTCTCTCTCTCTCTCTCTCTCTCTCTCTCTCTCTCTCTCTCTCTCTCTCTCTCTCTCTCTCTCTCTCTCTCTCTCTCTCTCTCGTAATTTAATACCAAGCCTTGTATCCACTCTCACAAGAACAAATATAGATCCGCTACTTGCGCTCTTGCGGCCTGATGCAACTAAGGGTTTATTTGGTTGCATGTAAAATATTTTCATAGGGAAAAGTTTTCCAAAGAATAGTTTTTACAGGAAAATCAAAAATATAATTGTCCATTTGATTCCCACGTAAATGTTTTCAGTGAAAAAGTTTTCTGATGTTTGTTTTCTAGTAAAATATTTTCTGAAAATTATTTTCATACGTTTATTTATGCATAAAATATAATTATCTATTTTAAAAAATTATTTGTTTTCTAGATATTCGTTATGTTATGTAGAAATACAGAGAAGGTTGAACACATTCTCAATATTTGACTCAAATTTTAAAAACTTATCTTATTTTTAAAAAATTTAGAGGAGGATCTCCGGCCGCTCCACCCGGACCTCCTTTAGGACGAGACGGCCATCGCTCTTCACCGCCTTCAGGAAGGAGCTCGAGTGTCCGCCGACGCCCAACGACGAGATCGGTGGCGGGAACTTCTTCGCCTGGGTCTTCCTCCTCCTCCTCATTGACCGCCCTTTCCTGCGCTGGAGCGCATCATCATCCACTTCCCCACTGGGCGGTCTCCTCTTGTACTCCTCGATTCGTTGGCGGATCTCCTGCTCTGCCTGCCTCTCCTCTGCTCCCATCCTCCCATCGCAGCAGCTCTCAAACCCCAGACACTACATACACAGATCCAGGCAGGCACTGCTGCTCCAGCCGTAGAGGCAGCCCGATCGGGAGGCCTGATCGACCCCACCTACCTCCGCCAGCGAGGGCAGGGGCAGGCAGGGAGGCTTTGAGCCGACGGCGGTGGACTCCACTACGTGAGGTGTCGAGCTAGAGATGTTCCCCGCGACGCAGCGGACATCCAACGTGAGAAGCAGTAGTGGATCCGCCTGGACCTCGGCAACTGGGGTGAACGAGCGAGGAGGGTCGCGAATGCACGAGGAAAAACATGCTGTCAAAGAACAAGCAGGAGACGACACTTCTTCTTCCTCCTCCTCCTCCGACGCTGCGACGCTGCCGCGCCGGCGGCTGCAGACGAGGGATCGCGGCGAGAGGCGATGGCTGCACGTCGAGGGTTTCGGGGTTTCGCGAATGGGGAGGGGAAAAGAGGTGTCGAGGGTTTCGGGGAAAATGGTCTCCGGGGTTTTCAGGGGGATGCCCAAATATGAAATTTTGAGGAATTTTTTTTTCATATTTATATTTTCAGTGATACCAAATGTAACGTAGCGCGTTTCTCAGATCTTCGTGGATCATCGTTTAATGATAGTTCGGATCTGTGTTTACTGGCTTGGGTGTGGTGCTCATGACCAATGTGGGGTCATTGAGCCTTGGTTGTGGTTTCTGCGTGTTGTGTGGGGCTTAGTGAGCCAGCAGGTTAGGCCCGCAGCACCCGTTGGTTCACTGGATGTAACGCGACGGGGGTGTAGGTCACGTTCTGAACGCGACAGCAGTGAAGGTCGCGTTCTTGTTGCCGCTGCTGGGGTCGACGTCTGCATGCGCGCCGCGTGTCGCGCACGGGGTGGAGCTTGCTGACGTCAGGAATGGGAAGGCGACGCTCTAGTCCGTCGCGATCAGGTCGCGACGGGGAGGTACGTCGCGATCCCAACCGCTGTGCAGTTTGTAAGAAGGTTTGGCCGAACAGAGCTTTCACAAGCTCTGCTCGATCAGGGAAGGAGCTGCTGCAGCTCCTTTGGACGATTTGGTGTTCCGGCATGGTGTTCGACGCGCTCTCGACGCGAGGATATCGCATGAAGCGGAGGAGACGTCGTGCCGTGGCCGGATTGCGTGTTCTTCATGGAGGTAGGGAGTTCTACCTTGATTTGTTACGTGGATTGCATGTTAGCTTGTTTACCGCTTTAAGAACAGTAGATACCATGTCTAGGAGAAGAACTGAGCATGAAAACTGGGTTGAAACGGTGTTTAGGGTGGTTTGTGTGGAAAATCCGGAGAGGGTTCCCGGATTAGCGTTTTCGCCTAAGAAGGCGACAGACCCGGCTGTCGCGACAAGGTCATGACAGGCCGACCTATCACGTTAGGGTTTGTTGACGCGACACAATGAAGGGTCGCGATCTGAAGGCGACAGAGCTTGTTGTCGCGACCAGGTCATGACAGGCAGACCTGTCGCAATGAGGCTCTTGGTTGCTACATGTCGGGGCGTCGCGATCAAAAGGCGGCCTTGTCCCATGTCGCGATCACAGTCGAGGGTCCTGCTTTGCATGGTTCTGGTGATTTGGTTATCCGACTATCGATGTTTGACGTGCATGGCTTTGGTAAGTGGTGCCAATGCACCTGTAGTGCTCCGTGAACGTGTTGCCCACATGGTTAGTGGGTGGTTTTTGTAACAGGAGCGATGTTTCCGTGGTGTGAGTGTGTGCATGGCACATATTGTTGTGGTGTTGGGCAATGAAGGTTCCGGTGTGAACCTAGCCTCAGTCTTGTGACGTCTTTTATAGATTAATAGAGATGGTTTAAGTAGTGTAATGTAGGTAAGGTTAAGAGTTGGTGTATAAATAGGGTATATTGTATGTATGAGGCAAGGAGGTCACGTGATGACCAGTGATAGGCCAGTTTATGATTGGTTATCGTGGTTTACATGTGTGTTGGTGCGGGGTAGCTTGTAGGTCACAGGGTGACCGGGGACAAGCTATTTCTGTCACTTGTATCGTGGGTTGTAATAAAGAATATGTAAGTATATATATATACATTGCCGAGTGCGGTGGTCCGGCGCCTATTCCGGAATGCCTCTTCAGTTGGGTGCCCCAGGTTTTGTGTGAGCCAGGCACGTGTGTGTACTCGGGGCTTGTCCCGGTACGGTGGTACCGTCGAGGTCTTGTGGTCTTCCTCGACACCCTCACTCCTGTGTTTAAGTAGTACGTCCGGCTGAGGGAAAGACGACAGTAGGACAGCGACTTGTGAGAGTTTGTTGTTTGGTCACTTGTAGCGCGCTCGTAGTTGGGGGTACGGACACCAGTAGACGTCGCTGGATCCCAGTTAGTCCTATTTCCAGTGCCTCACTTTAGAGAGCTCGGGCCAGGGTCTCTAAAGGTGCCAGGCATGGGCCTACATGGTGTGTGACCTATAGGTTGTGGTGATTTGATTGGTCTCCACAGTTCTTTGGCTTTACTTGTGGTTGTGGAGCGACAGTTGGACCTTACGTCCGTGACTGCGAGACTGAGAGGTAGTTCTTATGTTGTGTTGTCCGAGTTGGATACTGGCATCATGAATCAGTAGTCTGTCCCGTGTGGTGGCGTCGTTCCTTTCCGACTCGTGCTTTGCCATTGGTCGTGGTTTGTGTGCAATGACTCGCTGGTTGAGGTTTTACTCATTGAGGTGTGCCCTGGTGTTGGCACAGTTGAGAATGTGGTTTGTCTGGCCGTGGTGTGCCTGGTTATGGCACGAGTTTACTTGTGGTTTCCGTGGTAGTAGGTACCTGTACCCTGTGTGGGTAGTGGTTTGTGGCTGGTACACAACCTTTTCAGGTGGTGTAGTGGTACTGTGCTCCGTGGAGGTCGTGTGGTGAGACCTTCCACATGTTGTGTAATACCCTTCCTTGGGTAAGCTTTCGAATATGGTTTAATGTGTGATAGATTGGCATCGTGGTAGCCAGTCATGTTACCTTGTGTGTGACATTCGATATACTGTGGTTTGGGGGTATAAAGGACTAGCTCTTGGTTAGCAGTCCTGTTACCCTTGTGTTTGTGGTTTGCTAGTGTAGCTTGTAGCCTTGGCAGTGGTTTGCCTGTGTGGCTTGCAGCTTAGGCGACTAGTTGTTGAGGTGGTGTGCCCATGAGGCTTGTGGCCTAGGCTTTACAGTTGTGGAATGGACTAGTGGTGCTGTGCTAGTCCTATTGTTCTTTCTCTTGTTTGGAATTTGTATAAGCTGACGTAATGATATTCAGTATATGTTAATTATACTTTGTTGTGAGCATGATATGGTTTGGCGATCAGTGTTGCCAATGAGACCCATTGGGGTTGAGGTTCCTCAGTGTTGCGTGTGGTTTTGGGTGGTCCCCTACTGAGCCAGTGACTTGTTGAGGCTCACTCCCCTACAGTTCTTTGCAGGGTTTACCGATGGTGTGGCTTGCGAAGACATTGTGGCAGACATGTACCACCAGCAGTAGTGTTAGTACAGTTATGTGAGCTTGTGCTCCCTCGGGGTATGCCCTAGGTAGTTATACTTTTCTTAATTTGGACATGTAATAATGTAATGAGACAGTTGTAAATTGTTATTTGCAGGTATGAGCACATATCCTTTCTTGTGTCTCTTACTGTTGTGGTTTGTCTTTTATATTCTTCCTGGACACGTGTGTGAGATATCAGTTGGTATCAGAGCATGGTCCAGTTAGAATATGAAAAGACATTAAGGATACAATGTCCCAATACATGGTTTAATGTCCGCTGCTGGTAGTAAGTCTGTGGTTTCTTGTGCTTTTTAGTATGGTTTTCACGTGAGTTTTGGTGTGTGAATTGTGTGTATAGCTGGTTAGATTAGCAGTTGTGGGTGATAACAGAGAAATGGTATGGTTGGTGATGCAGTGTGAGTGGTTATTGGGGTGTTAATTGTGGTTAAAGCATAATTGATTAAAGGTTCTCTACTATAGAAATTGAAAGAATTAGTGAATTCAGTTATGAAATTCAGTAAAAAGTGTTTTAATGAGGATCAGAGTTGGTAGAGATAGATATAAGGTAGTGATGTGGTGGAATAGCAGAGGGAATAGTGTTGTAATGAGGAATAGAGCTATGTGATTAAGGTTGTTAAATGGGTGAATTGTGGCTGAGAATGGTAGCAGAGATAGTCATTGTGTTTGAGATTTATGTTAATAAAGTGTTAAGGAGTTGCTTGGATAATAATATGATTAGTGGCATGTCAGGTATGAAATGATTAAGTGAGGTAGTTTAGCTTGAGATGAGATGTTGGATGATTGAAGATGGTTATTTAGTATGATCTGTGATTAAGGAATAGTTGTAGTAAAGAGTTTAAGGGTATTGCTGTTATGAATAATGAGGATAATGGGAACTTTGATATGGAGACCCATGTAAGTGTGTGCAGAGGTGATTGGTTGGTTAAAGAAAGAGTAAAAGAGCAGTGGGAAGTCAGATTTTTCCAAGAATTACATAAGAAAGAGATGTTTGTTTAGTAAGAGGTAGTGAATAAAGATTTTGCAGAGAGATTTGTATAAGGTTGCAGTGTTAAAGATAAGAGTAGTGATGCCAACATTTGTGTGTAGATTGTGGGAGCAGAGAAGGAAAATTGGTGTTAGAGGCAGATTGAAGTTAAAGCTAAATAATTAAAGTAAATTGAAGTTATGCAAGCTAAAATAGAAAAAGTTAAGTCCATTGAGAAGCAATGGGAAATAGTTTTAGTTTATAGTTGTGTCAATATGTTAATAAGAAGGATTGTAGCATAGATGACACCTTGAGATTAATCAGTTAACAAAATGGTTAAGAGAAATATTTTGCAGAAATGATATTATACCATTGGCAGTAAGGATAAAGTTTAGTATTAATAATCTGATGAAAAAAAGAGAATGTAGTAGATTATAGAATAGTGATAATTAAATGATTCAGGAAGTGTGCAATAAGAATTTGTGTAATGATATGCAGTAAGGTGATCCAGATGAATATAATGAATCTTGTTATAAGAATATTTTTGGAATTTAAAGTAAAGTTATAATAACTTAATTAAGGAATAGTGAGCAAATTAAGGTATAGCAAAAGAGAACAGAAAAGTGAGGAGTGGGTGGTAAAGAAATTTTGAGATTTAATATCATATAATTGAGTCAGGCTTGAGTAAAGGTAAAGATAAATCTTTGGGTATGTGCAGCAGTGAGAATGGAAAATTATGTAAAGATATGAATTAAGTTTATTAAATCAGTTAGAGAATATTGTTTAAAGTAAAGAAAATATATAAAGGGGAAAGTATATCAATAGAAATATGTCAAGATTCAGAATTCAGTGTGGTGCAAATATAACAGAAGTTAGAATATGAATTGAGTCAATTAAGTGGTGTTAATATATGATAAGAGAAATGTAAAGTTACCTGGAAAGTATGATTTAAAGCAAGATAAGTTATTAGTGGATTAAGGGAATCCAGAATTTATGAAATATTTGGTGAAATGTTCAGTATGATCAGAGTAGCGCAGCGGAAGCGTGGAAAAGTTTAATATTCATAGGTTATCTGGAGTCTAAGTAATTAAAAGAAAGTCTAAGATTGATGTGCAGTTGAGCAAAGAAGCAAGAGTTCCTAGCTAGTTAAATATGAGTTGAAGCAGTTTGTGTAGAATGATTAGAAGAGGTAAGAAACTTAAGAATGATAATGCAAATTTTGCAAGGAATAAACAAATGAGAATGTGAATATAAATAAAGCAAAGTAATAGCTAGTAGTCATAAACAGATAATGGAATGGCACCAAGGAATCTGAAATTTTAAGTAAGAATTAGTGCGGTAGAATATCTAAAGATAGCAGTGTAAAATGAAAGAATTTAAGCAAGAAAAGTGGCCTAGAAAGAAATGTTGCAAACACAGCCCGGAAAATGTGGAAACAGATCGAGCCCAAGCAGATAAAGTGCCATTGGCCAGGTAGAATTGCCCAGAAAATGTGGAGGTAGGTTCAGTCTAAGGAGATAAAGCGCTAATAGCAAGATAGAATTGCTTATAATTGAAAGGTAAGGAATGGCAGAATGAATTCGAGGAATAAAGTAGTTGTGGAATAAATTTAAAAAGAAAGAGAAAGCAGAGCAAGTATGGAAATGAGCAGATGGTTTGGAAGGAAGATGCAGAGGAAGTATATTCTGCTTGTTCTGTATATGGCTTTGTTTCTTTTAGGTGATAGTTTGGCTTATCGTGGTCATTTTGAATGTCGAGGACGACATTCCTTTTTAGGTGATAGTAATCTAACGTAGCGCGTTTCTCGGATCTTCGTGGATCGTCATTTAATGGTAGTTCGGATATGTGTTTACTGGCTTGGGTGTGGTGCTCATGACCAATGTGGGGTCATTGAGCCTTGGTTGTGGTTTCCGCGTGTTGTGTGGGGCTTAGTGAGCCGGCAGGTTAGGCCCGCAGCACCCGTTGGTTCACTGGATGTGAACACGACGGGGGTGTAGGTCACGTTCTGAACGCAACGGCAGTGAAGGTCGCGTTCTTGTTGCCACTACTGGGGTCGACGTCTGCATGCGCACCGCGTGTCACGCACGGGGTGGAGCTTGCTGACGTCGAGAATGGGAAGGCGACACCCTAGTCCGTCGTGATCAGGTCGCAACGGGGAGGTACGTCGCGATCCCAACTGCTGTGCGGTTTTTAAGAAGGTTTGGCCGAACAGAGCTTTCACAAGCTCTGCTCGACCAGGGAAGGAGCTGCTGCGGCTTCTTCAGGCGATTTGGTGTTCCGGCATGGTGTTCGACGCGCTCTCGACGTGAGGACGTCACATGGAGCGGGGGAGACGTCGTGCCGTGGCCGGATTGCGTGTTCTTCGCGGAGGTAGGGAGTTCTACCTTGATTTGTTACGTGGATTACATGTTAGCTTATTTACCGCTTTAAGAATATAGATACCATGTCTAGGAGATGAACTGAGCATGAAAACCGGGTTGAAACGGTGTTTAGGGTGGTTTGTGTGGAAAATCCGGAGAGGGCTCCCGGATTAGGGTTTTCGCCTGAGAAGGCGATAGACCCGGCTGTCGCGACAAGGTCGCGATAGGCCGACCTGTCACGTTAGGGTTTGTTGATGCGACATAATGAAGGGTCGCGATCTGAAGGTGACAGAGCTTGTTGTCGCAACCAGGTCGCGACAGGCAGACCCATCGCGATGAGGCTCTTGGTTGCGACATGTCGGGATGTCGCGATCAGAAGGCGGCCTTGTCCCATGTCGCGATCACAACCGAGGGTCCTGCTTTGCACGGTTTTGGTGATTTGGTTATCCGACTATCAATGTTTGACATGCATGGCTTTGGTAAGTGGTGCCAAGGCACCTAAAGTGCTCCGCGAACGTGTTGCCCACATGATTAGTGGGTGGTTTTTGTAACAGGAGCGGTGTTTCCGTGGTGTGAGTGTGTGCATGGCACATATTGTTGTGGTGTTGGGCAATGAAGGTTTCGGTGTGAACCTAGCCTCAGTCTTGTGACGTCTTTTATAGATTAATAAAGATGGTTTAAGTAGTGTAATGTAGGTAAGGTTAAGAGTTGTTGTATAAATAGGGTATATTGTATGTATGAGGCAAGGAGGTCACATGATGACCAGTGATAGACCAGTTTATGATTGGTTATCGTGGTTTACATGTGTGTTGGTGTGGGGTAGCTTGTAGGTCACAGGGTGACTGGGGGCAAGCTATTCCTGTCACTTGTATCGTGGGTTGTAATAAAGAATATGTAATATATATATATATATATATATATATATATATATATATATATATATATATCGTGGTTATGCATTGCCGAGTGTGGTGGTCCCGCGCCTATTCCGGAATGCCTCTTTAGTTGGGTGCCCCAGATTTTGTGTGAGCCAAGCACGTGTGTGTGCTCGGGGCTTGTCCCGATACGGTGGTGCCGTTGAGGTCTTGTCGTCTTTCTGGACACCCTCACTCCTGTGTTTGAGTAGTACGTCCGGATGAGGGAAAGACGATAGTGGGACAATGACTTGTGAGAGTTTGTTGTTTGGTCGCTTGTAGCACGCTCGTAGTTGGGGGTACGGACACCAGTAGACGTCGCTGGACCCCAGCTAGTTCTGTTTCCAGTGCCTCACTTTAGAGAGTTCGGGCCAGAGTCTCTAAAGGTGCCAGGCATGGACCTGCAGGGTGTGTGACCTGTAGGTTGTGGTGGTTTGGTTGGTCTCCATAGTTCTTTGGCTTTACTTGTGGTTGTGGAGCGGCAGTTGAACCTTACGTCTGTGACTGCGAGACTGAGAGGTAGTTCTTATGTTGTGTTGTCTTGGTTGGATACTGGCGTCATGAATCAGTAGTCTGTCCCATGTGGTGGCGTCGTTCCTTTCCGACTCGTGCTTTACCATTGGTCGTGGTTTGTGTGCAATGACTCGCTGGTTGAGGTTTTACTCGTTGAGGTGTGCCCTGGTGTTGGCACAGTTGAGAATGTGGTTTGTCTGGCCGTGGTGTGCCTGGTTATGGCACGAGTTTACTTGTGGTTTCCGTGGTAGTAGGTACCTGTACCCTGTGTGGGTAGTGGTTTGTGGCTGGTACACAACCTTTTTAGGTGGTGTAGTGGTACTGTGCTCCGTGGAGGTCGTGTGGTGAGACCTTCCACATGTTGTGTAATACCCTTCCTTGGGTAAGCTTTCGAATATGGTTTAATGTGTGATAGATTGTCATCGTGGTAGCCAGTCCTGTTACCTTGTGTGTGACATTCGATATATCGTGTTTTGGGGGTATAAAGGACTAGCTCTTGGTTAGCAGTCCTGTTACCCTTGTGTTTGTGGTTCGCTAGTGTAGCTTGTAGCCGTGGCAGTTGTTTGCCTGTGTGGCTTGCAGCTTAGGCGACTAGTTGTTGAGGTGGTGTGCCCGTGAGGCTTGTGGCCTAGGCTTTACAGTTGTGGAATGGACTAGTAGTGCTGTGCTAGTCCTATTGTTCTTTCTCTTGTTTGGAATTTGTATAAGCTGACGTAATGATATTTAGTATATGTTAATTATGCTTTGTTGTGAGCATGATATGGTTTGGCGATTGGTGTTTCCAGTGAGACCCATTGGGGTTGAGGTTCCTCAGTGTTGCGTGTGATTTTGGGTGGTCCCCTATTGAGCCAGTGACTTGTTGAGGCTCACTCCCCTACAGTTCTTTATAGGGTTTACCTATGGTGTGACTTGTGAAGACGTTGCGGCAGACTTGTACCACCAGCAGTAATGTTAGTACAGTTGTGTGAGCTTGTGCTCCCTCGGGGTATGCCCTAGGTAGTTGTACTTTTCTTAATTTGGACATGTAATAATGTAATGTGACAGTTGTAAATTGTTATTTGCAGGTATGAGCACATATCTTTTCTTGTGTCTCTTACTGTTGTGGTTTGTCTTTTATATTCTTCCTGGACACGTGTGTGAGATATTCCTTGCGAGATTTCGGTCTGTTCGTGGGAGGCAGATCTGGATATGGAGCCTTATTGGGCATAAGTATCCAGGGCCGTCACACCAAATGACTTAAAACATGATATTTTCATGAAAATATTTTCTTTAGTGAGATTTTACACCCAACCAAACAGATCCTAAGTTTCTTTCTTATTAATGGGTATAGGAGATGGAGAAATGCTTAATATCTAAGAAATTGAGCATAAAAGTCTACCAACTGACTTGTTTTGGAGTGGGTATAATCCCACATCGATTATATCAACTATATGTAAGTGCTTATGATCTTGAGCCCTTCAACTTTGACACCATAATTTTGATGTTTATAAGATGGCATCAGAGTATCTTACCTATGTTTTATATTTTGATTAATATCACCTCCCATCTAATTTTTACAGTCTATCTTGATCGTGAAAGAAAGTGTTGGAGTGGATATAGCCCCACATTGATTGTATCGACTATGTGCAAATGTTTATAATCTTGGACCTTTCAACTTTGACACTATGATTTTGAGATTTATAATAACTTGCTCAATCACACCTACCATTAGTCGAAAATCGGGCCCCACATTTTATGGGACCCGAGTCCAACCAATCAACCTCACGACAGACCAAATCACGTAAGTGTTTGTCCTCAGTTGTCAAGTACAAAACTTTTCTCTAGAAGATGAGGAAAGATCCACAGGGACTCTCTGTCCTTTTAGCACTGCAAGCTTCACACTCTAATGAAGAGTAGTGCGTATGGATGGATATGTATAGTTACATCTACTACTTCCAAAACTCTCAGTGACATGCAAAGATAGTAGTTGAGAGATTATTTTACCAAATGCTGATGATATTTCTTAGTGTCCTTAGTTCTATTCTCCCACCGGGAAATGTCTGGTGCAAATGTATGATCTTACTTTCATTCTTCCGAAATATTGCAAATGTGTGCTTACTGGACCTTTTACTATATATCTAGAAAATATTTCCTGTAATTCTTCGGGAGAATTGGAAATATCAGGAGCCGAACCTCTTCTTTACCAACTAAAAATCGGAGATCTCTAAATTCACTCCTGATGTTATTTAATCACGTTGAAAGTAAATCTTTTTGCAGATCAAGGAGAATATATTAATATATATCAGAGAGTGTAAAAGCAGTCGACAACATAAAAAAATCCATTTTAAAATTATAAATTTAAAATATATGAAAAATATGATATTTGATTTTAGAATTACCTGTTTAAAAATCCCCAATTTTGATTTATGCATGGTGAACTTGGATTGAAAACCAAAATCGACTAAAGAAAGGTGTCACACGCTCAACTGATTTTGAAATCCAGCAGTTTATGGTGCACCAGATGCACTAAAAACGCCGTAATATTTATGGCACGCAAACATATATATATATATATATGTATGTATGTATATATGTTATATTAATTTAAAGTACTTTATATTATAATTGAAAGATGCACCAAAAACCCCACCACAAATGCTTGTGCCTGGCGCTGCATCAGTCAGTCAGTTCTGGTGTTTATCCGGAGCTCGGAGTCTGCTCTCATGGAACGTGTGAGGCCGGCCGATGTCAGCGCCACCAAATATTGATATCATCTCTTTTGGACTACGAGAGTTCGGTGTTAGAGGTCATTTTGGAGCATATGTGTTACTGAAATACAAAGTATTCAGATGTCAGCTGGATACTAAATATTCGAATACTAGACAAAAATATTTATGTAGGACTCGCGCTCTCTAGATGAATCCCATTCACCTTATGTCTGACTGATGGTAAGAACGTGATGACATAGGTGGTCACGTTTAAAATCTCGACGAAATATTTCGTCGCGATCACAGATAGAGAGTCTAGAGGTGTATTGGACCCATATCTCTAATCTACAACACGCCCGCAACTTGTCAAAAACATCAAACACCACACACAACCATACACTGACCCACAAATCTACTACAATACGATTCGAACGGTCACGACGTTACACTAAATACTAGACATAAATATTTATGGTAGAACTCGCACTCCTTAGATGGATCCCACTCATCTTATGGTGCCTAGATATTTGGTATCTAGACGTCTGAGTACTTAGAATTTCTCGATGCAGAAACGTGCCAAGAACGCTACCAGATTGATTGCACCAACAACTCCATTGCGGCTTAATTTTTATTTCTCAAATGATAATTGATCTTGGCCTGAATTGTTTGGAAAATAACAAGTGGATTCATGTCAATTTTATTACAAGATCCGTCTGGATCTTCTCGGCTCACGGCCTTCACATGCAGTAGCTCGTATTGTAATGGGAGACTGCACAAGCTGGTCAAGGAAGAAGAAACTCTTGTCCACACACTTGTCTTAATGTTCCCCGCAGAGAGGCGGTAAAAACAATGTTGAAGGACACAGATGAGGAGTTCTGCGTTGCTGCATGTGGAATAGCCTCGCCATTTGTCAAAACTACCAGCAACATATATAACTCCACTTTTTAGAGACTGATCAGACTTTTTTAAAAATATATATATATTAGAATATATATTAATCTATTACATCATTATCAGATGAGAGTTGAACTCTTAACATTATTTTTAATTTTCCTTTTTAAGCAAGTGAGAATTGAACTCTTGACATGTACATATATAGAGGAGGACTATGAGTACTATATAACTCACTAGCCATATCAAATTTAGAAAATTAATTTATGAATATGTGAGTGTTTGTCTGCATGCTCTAACAATGCATGAGATTAATTATACGTCGAGATCCGGCCATTGAAGAGCAACGTCGACAGGAATTCTTGACATCATCTTATGACAGAGATGGTGTTTCTGGTTGCAGAGACAACAGCAAGCGAAGCGACCATCCTTGTAACGCTGTTAGCTCCCTCCCGGCCAGCTCGCTTGATTGAAGCAGGGCCTTTCCATAAACTGTTTGGCATGAAGACAAGGAAAAGAGAGATCATGTACAGGTAAGTTTTGGTGTTTGCCTTGTTATTCGTCAGTTTACTGTTTACCGTTGCAACTTGGACGAACTGTGTTGATCAATGCAGTAAAAGGGAGGTTCGATTCTTAAATGCACAAGACCAACTAATTAATATATATTTCTTACAGCATTAAGTCTGTAGACACTCTCATGTAAAAAAAATCCTTGGGTGTTCTCTTAATTAATCGAAGAGTTTCTTTCCGCCCAGTCTCGTGACGGATCTATTTATGAAGGTGAGCGTGCACTTTATGTAATTCGCTATTTTAGACTAAGAGATATCATTGGAAGAATATACATTTCTTATATAAATCTTGATCAGTGTGTAAGCTAATTTCTTCTTTGACACAACCACATGAGGTGGAAGTTACGCATAGTCTTTTTGATAAATAATGTGCATCACCAAATGAGCCATGGATCATTGGTTGGAAGAGGAAACAATAGGATGATGGAGATTACAACTGGGCATCATTTTTTAACTGTGTTAATAAGTAAGCTTATTGGGCCTCATTTAGATGCTCACTAAAAGGCCCAATAAGCGACTTGGTTGGTTTCGAAGTAGACTTAACACATTCATGATTTTAGCCTTATTTGGATTAAGAGAAGCACAAAGATAAATACCTGTTGCTAGAGTGGTTTCACAATAAGAGTGATATGCCTGATAAGTCCTCCTCCATCAGCCAGCCAATAGCAAAATTGGTCTTGTAATAGGGAAAATGTTGATTGCAAGATCACTTGTAATAAACATTTCTCAAACATAAAAGATAATGTTAATGGAGAGATAAAGATAAAATTAAAATTGACAGTCGAGTTCAATCAAGAATCTGCACAGAGTCTACAAATACGGGGGAGACCACCTAGGCTAGCCAATTTTGGTAGACAGCAGCACTCTCTCTCTCTCTCTCTCTCTCTCCTCTCTGGGGACTCGTCTCTAAGAACGTCATTGACATATCTCCGGATCTAAAGTGTGAGATCTGAGAGTTACCGTCTAGATAGTATTGGGAGAAAGCATATTACCATGAACTCATACCATTAGAGTTCTAAGATAAGCAGATCAGAATCTATACCATGTCTAAGGCAAGAGGCAACCACTAAGGAGCCTATGTCTCAGCATCGGTATATCACATTCTTTTTACAAGGGAGGTTATGAGTTTAATTTCACCTCTTGTGATGATGTGGGATGAGAGAATTAATTTATGGATTTAATCTGGAATTCTGGATGGACAAAGTTAGCAAGATTGTGCAGGAAAAAAATTGCAAGTTCATTTTGTTGCTTTCACCCACCATTTCTTGCAGTCCAAACTGGTTTCCACTTCAATCCAAATTAGAATGTCCATCCATCCCCCGAATCTGTTTGGCAGCTTCCAATCTGTTTACAAAATTATCTAAGGAGCACCATTTGTATGGCAAAGAAGAAAGAAGAGAAACAAAGCATCAGAGATGTATCTCTTATTCTCAATTGAGAAAACAACCAGGGCTGCCTGGTTGTGAAAAATGACAGTTGAGAACAAAAGAAATAGAATTGGTTTCATGAATAACTACGGTTCCTCTCTAAGACTGAAGAGAAAACTCCAGAACAAAGATCAGTGAGTCTTCCTCAGTTAGTGTATGACTTCAGAGGACATGCTTTGCACGAGTGGATGGGTCTTCTTTTGATTCTATCTTCATCATGAAGAGGTAACCAATACACCACAGGAGCACATATTGGAATGGCACCCAGCACAAACATGCTACAAGACTCATTATGCTCCCCACGTACTGTGGATCCTTTATGTACCCAAACGGGAATTTGGTCACCCATGGAATGTTCTTTCCAAAACGTACGCCATAGTATGTGCCTGGTTCACCTAGCAGCTGGTATACCCTGAAGAGACAGACTATGTGAGTCCAACAATCACAAAAACGTAATGGCAGTTATTAATGAAAATCGGAGAGTATGAAGGTAGAAAACTGAGTTCATCTAGTAGTATTAATTTTTTACACAGTAAGGTATCCAATTGTTGCACATATATGTTATGGTCTATGACCATATTATGAGAGAAACGTGAATCTAGATGGAGGACCGAACACAGGTCCGTCCTTCGAAAATGGGACTGGGTGCAAATGTCAACATCTCATCTGTGTTGCTCATGAGTAAGGTACATAAATGTGTCAACATGACCCCGAGAACTGATTATTTCAATAAATCAAGGATTAGATTCACTCTCCCATTCCCAAATGGATTTCTAGAAACAAATGCTGGAATCACTAGGAAACTCAGGATAGAGAAGAATGACTGGAAAACAATTGTTCACTGCCTGGAATTTGAAGCAAATAATTGAGAAAATATACTCTTTGTTTACCCCTATATTCAATAAATATTCAAACCATAGGCCTCAACATGAACCAAAAGACAATCCCAGTTTCCATACTTTCTATAAAATGATAGAAATAAGTTGAGAAAATGTTTCCTTCAGAAGTTGTCAGCACCCATGGTTCTACAATGTGTGATATCCGAGAACTTGACACAATATATCATCAGAAAGTACAGGAAGGAAACAGATCCTGCTAAGTGCTACCCACTGCTGCTTTCCTTTGAGTGGAGGCTGGACACAATGATATCCCAAGAGTAACAAAGCAATCAGACAGTCCAGCCATCTATTTTTGACCTTTACAGTAGGTAACCTTGAGAATGGGATGAGGTACCTCAAAAGCCCAATCTTATCTGACAGCACATTCTAAATTCGTGCATCATGAAAAGTTTTCTTCTTCAACTTTCGAAAGAGTCTAAGTGAAGAGGAGAAGGGAAGTTTAACACATCAAATGAATGACTTCTTGAAGCCAACTATCGACCAATGTGTGAATGGTCAATCATGAAAAAGATGATTCTACAAAAGCTCATTTCCTTTCAACCACACAGCAAAAGGATCCTCATTTATAAAGTTGTGTAATATTATAGTCAAAAGTTGGACAAGAAGAAGTGATTATAGTATGTTATTATGGAAAAGCCAGCTGCAGAATACATAAATGACCCTAGAATCAGCTTAACTATTCTCTTCTTGGAGAACATCAAATTGTCTGTTTACATTTCATTTTATGGGAGATAGAAGTCTCTGTGGACCCTACTCAATCTCATGTGAAGTAACGAACAAGATGGTTAAACAAAAAAGTTCAACCTGCAGCTTAAAAACAGTTGACATGAAAGAAGAACTTGACTTTGGAACTGTTGAAGAAAGACACTAGCCTCTGGCTTCATAGAAAAGGCGCAAAGATCTAAATTGGTGAACTAATCAAAAGAAAAAAAGTGGAGTCTATTATCCTCCTAAAGAACAATCATATAGCAATAGCATATAATGGAATCAGTGCATAAGCATAATCCATTATGTAGCAAATGTTTTGTTTAATTTTAAACAAGACAGCAGGTAATGGGATATAATACTTTGGATGCATGGCGCCTATTATGCTCTCTTTTATTCTTTTGATCTCGAGTTCTGTTTACATGTAAAATCTTACACGAGTCTAAACATATTTTTGGCTTCTTCACTTCTCTTTTTAGCGAAGGTAATTGTATTGCAGATTGTAGGATTATGCAGTCGGTTAACAGTCAAATTTAAACCAAGGGAAATTGTCCACAAAAAGAATGCAGAATTAAGGAAAACTGTATTGAATTCCTAGATTGATCTGGAGTGCACAAGTACTCTTGATGCCAATATTTGAATTTTGAAATCCATTCTAAAACCGGTTCGGCAAAAGGATATAATCATAACCACTTGAACTTTCTATTAGACAATCCAGAACTTGAGAGGTCTGAAGACAAATTGAAATTGTCTTCCAAAAAGTGAGAGATCTTATTTCAGAAATTAGTAGGCTTGAGTTCATGAACGACGGCATCTGATGCATTGACATCTTGCCATTCTTGTAGTCCGATATAGTGCAGCAAATGAAAGAACCAAGTGAACAACCAAAATAAAACACCGCAAGAAATTCAAAACTCACCCAACTCTTTGTAGAATCTTTCAAAATCCAATAAATATATTGAACCAATCGCAATAAGTTATGACATACGACCCGCATGTATTGATTCCAAGTCATTAAAATGGCAGCCTGATGCCTCAAGCCTCCCGTCACTGAAAGATCAGGAAAGGTTCAGTTATACACAAACTCACCATTATTTTTGTTTCCAGAAAGGCAATTTTCCCGTTTTGAACCTATGACCGCCAGGTCGCCACTGAACAATACATTGGCTCCATGTCATCCTAACAAGCATAATGTGACTCCCAGATCATATATAGCCAGCATATGTTGGTTCCATGTGATTCCAAAAACCCCCAAAAGGAAACATGACAGTCGATGCATACACAACCAAAACAAGCGAGGACAGCCCATTACCTTTCTCTCTTTCCCGACAAGTTAAAACTGGCAAAGAAATGGCAAGTCAATCATTCAGTGGTATATCCCGTACTTAAAAGGAAAAACTGGTACTTGTTCCCTGATCATAAAGTTTGACTGGAAAAATCCCCTAGAGATGCATTCGAAGATCCGGCTTTTTAGTTGACCATGGACAATAGGAAATCTATTGTAAGAGAGAGATAGAGAGCATTTTGTCCAGCCCAGTAGATCCCCCGGTATTTTTGTTTTTTCTCCAACAACTATGAAAATGCACCTTTTTTTTCCAGGATGTTTCTCTAAAGAAGAATGACAAATAGCACGAAGAAGATGGGGCACAAAAAAAGGAAGTCCCAGGATGAAGGTAAGGGGCCGGGGAGGAGATCCCACCACCCACCCTCTCAATCTCTCACCTGAAGTTGAGGAACTGGCCGGCGGCGAAGAGAAGGCAGCAGTACCACGGCGGCCAGCAGAAGCGCGCGACTGAGAGGAGGGCGAGCAACTGCACGGCCTTGATGGCATGGGAGACCAGGGCCATCCGCCGGCACGGCTCCACCCCCTGCCCGCAGAGGTCCACCCACGCCTGCGGGTAAGTCCACAACAGGTAGTAGAAGGGGAACGGCAGCAGCATGGCGGCGCCTACCGGCAGTCCCATCGCCATCCCCTCCACACTGCTGCCTTCTGCCCCAATCGACGCTCTCCTCGTCCACCGTGATACGTATGCTCCGAGTGATGATTATAGTAATTTTTATCAATTTATTAGATTATAATAATTGAAATTAGGAAAAAAATAATCTTCTAATTAAAATTAATGGAAGACCTCGATGACCAATTCTTCACCCAACTTTAATCCCACTAATGCTCATAGTATCATCTTCACTGTTTTAGATTTGGTCTCATCCAAATTTAGTCGTGGCCAAAATGTATGAGATTTTTGTTTATAAATTATTTTCACAATAAATATTGTAAATATATTATTATTATTAAAATATATGGAAAATTAATAATTACTCTATGATAGAGGAGTGATATTAATTTTCAATCCCTGTCAGATTTTTTAGCACCACATGATCCATATTTTTTGAAGGACTTATTTTTAAGTTCCTCTCTATTTAACTATATAAATATATAACTATGTAAGTATGTAATTATATAAGTTATGTAAATATGCAAGTTATGTAATTATGTAAGTATTTAAGTATATAACTTGTACTTCACTAATTACATACTTACATAATTATGAAGTACTTATATAATTATGCAACTCACATAGTTAATGAAGTACAAGTTACATACTTAAATACTTACATAATTACATAACTTATATACTTACATAACTTACATACTTGCCTGGTTATATACTTACATTGTTATGTAGGGAGGGACCTATAAATAAGTCCCACAAAAAAAAAGATCATATAGTGTTGAAAAATTTGACAGGGATTGAAAAATAATATCAGGGAGTAATTATTAATTCTTCTTAAAATATAAGAAAAATATCACTGTTATGTATTGCAAAAATATCACTTCGGTTGACTTAGTATGAATATTTCTTTTCAAATCTTATTATTCTGGTTAGGTGAATATTCCCTCCTAAATTGCATCTTAACACCCATGGTTTTTACTCACGGACAATCTCATTATTTTCCTTTGTTGGTTACACCAAATCATAGTTAGATTAGATTTGTTGTAAGCACATATAACGTCGATGACATTTATATAATGTTTGAAAATGAACAATAATATTTTTACTAATATTTTAGTGAAAGTGATATATTTGTAATACTTATTGTAAAAAATAGTTTCAACCTAGTTGGAAATAACTTAATCTGATCACTTTTCCAAATGATCATGTTTATATATTAAGTTTATCACATTTTATTGCTCAAAGATTGAAAATTATGATAACCAGATAAACCACAACTTACTCATGATTCTGATATGTATTTTCTGAAACACGTTTTAAACATTTTCAATAATGGAGATGATAGTAACAGTTAACCATTTCTTATATATAATTGTAGAAAATGCCTTGGCTTAGTAGGGAAGGTTGTAGTCTCTAAATTACCTGAAGGAAAAAACCACACTATGTAACTAAAGACTGGATCTTTTAGATCAAACTAAAGTTTTGGGTAAGGTTTCTATTGCCCATAAGCACTGATACCAGCTTCTACAGCACTTCGACCGGTTGAGCAGCAACTTCCAATAATAACAAAATTATTAAGATCGGTTTGAAAACTATATTGTTCTTAGAATCAACTTGACCTAGTTTCCGAAAAGAATCGTGGGTTCTCTGTCAAAGGATATAATAGTTTTTTTTTCTCTTCCCCCTAAAGTGCTCTCTTGGTAGTTAGGGACATGGTTTGACGGATCGAATCAAATCGGTTTGATTCAGATGAATCGGAGAGTATCACGGGATTCTCGATTCGTTCGTTTCTCATATGAATCGGACCAATTCCCGTCAATTCTCATATAAATCGGTCTGATTCTCCCGAATCAGGGAGAATAAAAAAAAAATCAATTTGGGGCAAATCGATGATGTGACGAACCTTGGGTAGGGATCCGAGTCTCTTTGCTTGCCGACGTTGGGACAAGCTGTGTTCTCAATCATCTGTGATGATCCACAATTGAATTATGTGGGCTTGGCATTTTTGTCCTTTCATCTGTTTGCACTTGTCATTTGCTCTTCATTGCTGCAACTATCTTGAACCGGTTTATATCTCTGTTGTCTCTCTCCCATGTCGCTTTATTTATTCTGACAGTAGCTGTTCTCTCAACTCTCCTTTAAAGTGCCTCATCCCCCTGTCCTCTTGATTCCCCTGAGTCTTTGTTATTCCTCATCAGTCCCATTACTCCCCTTGGTTTAGTTGTGGTTCCTGTAGTTGCTCTGCTCCCCCCTGATGCTAGTGGATGTGGAGATAGAGGAGTATGTGCGGCTCAATCCCCAAAAGGAGGAGATCCTAAAGAATTTCTTGCAAATGAGTTTAAAGACAGTTTGAGGATCCAATTGAGTTGAACAACGACATTGATGGTGATAATTTCTGAAAAACTCAACCCCATAGTTAAAAGCTTTCACTGATAAGGAGGTCCAACTTGCTGGCTGAAGGAGTGGATGGCGAAGCTATGAAACCCCAAGGGGGTTGAAAATTTCTCAACTACTTTAATGAGAGATTCTTTGTCCGATTTAGCATCTAGGAAGATGTTGAGAAGATATGTCGCAGAACATCTTGGATCTATAATAGTGATTTGGTCCTCCTTGAAAAGGGTAGAGCTAGCTGTATCCCGTCAAATTACAAGCTTCAAGTAGCGGAAATGTGGGTGAGAATTTACAACATCCCAGTAGAATTCCTCACAGAATCTGCAGTAATGAAGTTGGCATCTCAAGTTGGCGCCCCTTCCTTCTTTAAGCTCCCATCGAAAGTCACTAAACACTGGAGTGATTTTGCTAAGATCAAGGTGGCATTTGAGGTTAATTCTTCTCTTAAGAGTGACATCAGAGCCAAGCTAGCTACTTGATCAAAATGTGGTTAGTCTTCCAGTGATAAATGAAAGAATTCCTGAGTTATATATTTTCTGTGACTTTTTGGGTCATGAACAAGACAATTGTTCTAAAATCAAAAGATCTATGGACCATATTTAGAAGGCTGCCTCTCCAGTTCCAAGAAGTAAAATGGAGCAAACATTGCACTTCCAATTTGAATGTCTAGGCAAATTTAGGTTTGATGGTACCAAAACAAAAGACTATCTTTCGCCTTGTGTTGAGGACAAATCTGCAGGAGGCATTAATGCAATGGTCACTCCTAGAGGCATGCCTAAAAACCCCATTCCCCCAGAGTATGGTCATATAAGTGTTGACTCTAGTACCGCCAGGAACAAGTCTGCCGTATTGCCCCCGTCCGTACTTCCCTCAAATGTTACAAGCTAATAGCCATATGTAACAATTTTAAAAATCCCCTTTTTACCTCCGTGCCAACATAGTACACCTTTTGCCACTCATGTCCATGCCCAGAGGGGACAAAATCCTAGAGTTGACCTAGGAAGCAAAGACACTCCACGCCAGTGTGAAGACCCGTAAAAAATGCTAGTTCTTAACCTTGTCCCAATCACAATTCAACTTTGTACCTACTTTAGCACAAGCCTCGAGGAACCAACAAAAGGGAAACTCTATGGACCCTAGAGCAAGATCACCTTTTCAACTATGACATTTAGAACCATATGAGTCCCTTATTACCATTCTCTCAAAATTAAAGAAGCAGCTAGGAAAGCTAAATCCCCAAAGATCAGTCCGTCTTCCAACCCATCCATGATCCCAAAAGGTCCAAATGCCGCAAAGGCAACCAGCCCAAACTAAGCCCAACCCCCAAAATGAGGCTATTATCTTGGAACTATAGGGGTTCGAACGGGACCCCTCCTTCACTGACCAAATTACCCATTCCTTAAACCCAAATGTTTGTTTCTCTCGGAGACTAAATACGCTGATATACAATTTTGTAAATTTTCCAATCCTAGAAACATTACTACTTTTCATGTCCAGGAAGCCAAAGGGAGAACTAGAGGCATTTGTATTTAGTGGAAGTATAACTTTAATGTTATAATGATAGTCTCTACTCATAATTGGGCGCTCTGACTATTGACAAGGATCCTAGACACGGTGCATGGGCTTGTTAACTCCCAGACTTGGATTTTGATGATGGCAAAATAGGTGTTGGTTAGCATGTGTTTCACCTTTGATACATGTAAATAAACTGAGCTTAACTTGTCATACCCATCTCCAATTGTCATCAAACTTTGCTATGATGATCACTAACCCATATTTAAGATTTGGAAAGCTTGTGCAAAGTTTTTTGAACAGGTTCAAAGAGAATGCAAAGCAAAACAGGGGACTCCACCGTTTTTCACAGAACTGGGTTCCTGCACAAACTGGCTATAGGTGGACCGCCCCATGTGAAAGCGGTGGACCGCTTTTCACAGGAAGATGATGATTTGGCCCTGTTTGGTTGAGGTCGACCGCCCCATGGCTGAGGTCGACCGCTTCCGGCCGTTGGCTACTTTTTGCTCACATGTGGGACCTCTTTTAGTGAGATTCTCTAACCCTAACATTCCCCCCTATATATACCCTTACTCTTTCACCATTTTGGGTGAGAGAAGGGAAATATTCTCATCCATTTCTGGCTAAACCCCTCTCCATCCGCCTCCATTTTGGCTCTCACGTCCATGGAGGATGTCCTTGGTTTTTGTGCCCCCTTTTCTCTGATCTTGCAGATTTGAAGGCTTGAAGTGTTGGGGCTGAGCTGGGACGTGAGCACCCTTGAAGATCTGAAGCCAAGCTGGAAGATTCATGGAGTTTCTGGAAGTTTGATGGGTGTTTGACAAAGGGGGAGGTCTGAAACGTGAGGATCTGTGAAGGCTTCAAGCTGGAAGCAAATGAGAACAACCTGCAACAATGTTGAAGGCCCAATAAGGAAGATTTCATCCATCTTAGCATCTCTTATTTGTGCATACACGATTTCTTGAGCTTACTTGTAGATGCATACTCTAAACTTCAGATTTACAGTGTGTGTGAGGCCATAGTGTGTGTGTGAGTTTTTGGGTGCACTTCGCATCCTTGGAGTTCAGGGGGACTCCGTGTTTGTGTGTGTGTGTGTTGTAGCTTCTGGCCAGGCTAGTAGATCCTTCACAAGTTGTGAAGGGGTGGACGTAGATCTCACGTGGGTGAGGTCGAACCACCTAAAAAATCTCTGTGCAGTGGTTTGCTCATCCATCTCTTCTGTCCCCTTCTTGTGTTCTGCTTTTATCTAAGCTTCTAGAGTTTCTCCTTGTCATATTAATTGTTCTGGCTTGGTCTTGCTTTATTGGACTTGTGGTTTGCATATTAAATATGTGCTAAGTTGTGCCACTATCCATCTTTGCTCTTCTTTGGGACTGTCTTGTGCTGTGGATAAAACTTGGGGAGTTGCTCAAACTTAATTGTTGGGCAAACTCAATTCGCCCCCCCCCCCTCTTGGTTTGCCATACTATCGGGCTTTCAATTGGTATCAGAGCTAAGACTCTATTATTTGTGGTCTAACGACCTTGAGAGATCCTAGTTATGGCAAATAGAGGTTTGATCCCAGAGGGACACTCCATCCACCGCCCTCCATTTTTTGATGGAACAAACTACCCCTATTGGAAAAATAGGATGTATGTTTTCCTGAGATCTCAAGATTATGAGGTGTGGAAAAGTGGTGGATAAAGGCCTTATCCGTTGCCCAGAGATGAGGAAAAATGGACAGAGGAACAGATCAAGAAATCATGCATTAACTTCAATGCTATGAATATCATGCAATGTGCGCTACATCCTAATGAATATTCACGTGTTTCAATGTGCACATCAGGGAAAGAAATGTGGGACAAACTGAAGCTTATCTATGAAGGAACATCTGAAGTAAAGGAGACCAAAGCAAATCTGTTGGTACATGACTATGAGCTGTTTAAAATGAAGTCAGATGAGACAATCTCGGAAATGTTCACTCGTCTCACTGAGATAACAAATGGACTGAAAGGTCTTGGCAAAGAATACTCAAACACTGAGTTGGTGAGGAAAGTGTTGAGGTCACTGTCACCGGCGTGGCACACCAAAGCGACTGTCATAGAGGATTCAAAGGATTTGACAACTTTAACTTTGGAAGAACTCATAGGATCGTTGATGACCTATGAAATCAATATGAAGAGAAATGAGGATGAATCCAAAAAGAAGAAGACACTTGCCTTGAAGGTTGGATCTTGCTCTAAAGAATCAAGTACAGAGGATGAGTCAAAGGATGCCGATGAAGATGACATTGCTATGATCACTAAACAAGTTAGAAAATTCTTCAAGAAGAAGAGAAGAGGCTCACAACCCTACAGGAAGCAAATGAAGAAGAACTCTCCAAGCAAGGGGGAGTCAAGTAAGAAGGAAGAAATTATCTGCTATGAGTGCAAAAAGCCCGGGCACATGAGAGGAGAGTGTCCGGAACTACACAAGAAATTCAAGAAAAATACAAGAAGGAAGCCGAAGGCTATGATCGCAACATGGAGCGATGAGGACGAGGAGACTTCAAGTGAAGAAGAAAACAACGAGCCTAGTGTTTGCTTGATGGCTCAAGAAGAAGAATCAAGTGAGGTAAATTCTGAAACAATCTCTATTCCAATGACCAATGGGAAATTGCATATGAGAACCTGTATGAAAAATACATAAAGTTAAAAAGTGAAAACAGAGGTCTAAAAGGAAAAATTGAACGCATGGTTCATGATCATGAGAGCACCGATAAAATCCAGCTTTGAACTTGCAAAACAGTGAATTAAAAGAGACAAATGAAACATTGCTTGAAAAAATTGTCTTGCTTGAAAAGGATCTTTCTGAACTGAAAAATGAGCTTATTTGCAAAGTTGAGAAGATTAAAGATTTAAATCATACCCTGTCTAAGTTTGTAAAAGGCAAAAACAACTTAGACACCATGCTAGGATTAAAAGTGAATTTTCAAAAGGAAGGTCTTGGATACATGCTAACAAAGAAGAGCAAGTTTCAAGATAAATTGACCACATCATTTGTGCATGCCACACACATTTTTCCCTCAGCTCGTGCTCACCATAGAACACATGTTCATGATCACAATGACACTATGCACATGAATGTTCCTCACATTACATGTCATTACTGTGGTAGGAAAGGACATGATGTGTTACATTGTTGGATCAAAAGAAATGCTCACAAAGTCAAAACTGTTTCGATTAGGAAAGACATGGTGAAACAGATGACTAACTCTCATGGACCCAAAAGTATTTGGGTACCAAAAACCCATGGATAAGAAATGATTGTTTTGCAGGTGTGTCTTGAAGAAAGGACGAAGAAATGGTACCTAGACAGTGGATGTTCAAGACACATGACGGGAGATAGATCACATTTCATAAATTTGCAAGCCAAAGATGGAGGTGAGGTAGCTTTTGGTGGTGATGACAAAGGTAAAATCATTAGTATTGGGAACATTGGTAAGGACTCTACCAACTCTATTGAAAATGTCCTACTTGTGAAAGGTTTGAATCACAACTTGTTAAGCATAAGTCAAATGTGTGATAAAGGTTACAAGGTAGTTTTTGAAGCTTCTTTTTGTGCAATTGTAGATAAAACATCCAATGAAATAAAGTTTGTAGGACATAGAAATAACAATGTATATACAATTGATCTTGACGAGGTGTCTACCGATGATTTTTGTTTGATAGCTAGAAGTGAGAATGATACTTGGTTGTGGCACCGCCGACTTGGACATGCTAGCTTTGGGGTTATCTCCAAATTGTCTAGGCATGATCTAGTCAAAGGCTTGCCTAAATTAAAGTTTGAAAGTGATAAGGTATGTGGGGCTTGTGCCAAAGGCAAACAAACACGAATATCTTTCAAACCAAAAATATTGTTTCAACATCGCGTCCTTTGGAACTCCTACACCTAGATCTGTTTGGCCTCACAAGGACCTCAAGTCTAGGTGGTAAGAGTTATGGTTTCATCATTGTCGATGATTTTTTGCGATATACTTGGGTGTTTTTCCTTGCTCATAAGAATTGGCCTTGCATGAATTTGAAAATTTCTGTAAAAAGATCCAAAATGATAAAGGTTATCTAATTACATGCATTCAAAGTGATCATGGGAAGGAGTTTGAGAATATGGAGTTTGATGCTTTTTGCAATGAACATGGGTACACTCATCATTTTTCTTCTCCTAGGACACCCCAACAAAACAGAGTCGTGGAGAGGAAGAAATGTACCCTTGTGGATATGGCAAGGACGATGCTCAGCGAGAACAACCTACCAAGATATTTTTGGGCGGAGGCGATAAGCACAGCTTGTTACATTGTCAACCGCGCGATGATTCGGCCCATACTCAAAAAGACCCCATACGAGCTGTTCAAGGGAAAGAAGCCAACAATTGCTCATCTCAGGCCATTTGGCTGTCGTTGCTTCATCCTTGACAATGGTAAGAAAGATCTTGGTAAGTTTGATGCTCGAAGTGATGAAGGTATTTTCCTTGGATACTCTTCTAACTCAAGAGCTTATCGAGTATTTAATAAAAAGAATTTGGTTGTTGAGGAAAGTCCTCATGTCATTTTCGATGAATCTAATGACTTTTTGGATGAAAGGAAATGTGATGAGGATGAAACTAATCACTCTCATTCTAAGGAAAAGCCAAGCTCACAAGACAAAGGAAAAGATGTCATTCCTCCAAAAATTGATGTGCAAATCAACTTGGATGATCCAACGCAAGACTACAATGCAACTCAAGGTGATCCAAGCATAGAAACACTTCAAGAGCAAGAAAGGACACACACTGAGTTACCAAGAGTTTGGAAGATAATGAAAAGCCATCCAGCCGAAAACATTCTTGGTGGACCATCAGAAGGTAGGAGAACAAGGTCCTCCCACAGACAGATAATGGAACAAGATTACATTGCTTTAATTTCTCAAATTGAGCCAAAATGTATTGAAGAAGCTCTTCAAGATAACTCTTGGATTTTGGCAATGCATGAAGAGTTACACCAATTCGAAAGAAACAATGTGTGGACTCTAGTGCAACGTCCTAAGGATCATCCCGTTATCAGAACAAAGTGGGTGTTTCGAAACAAAATGAATGAAACGAGAGTGGTCACTAGGAACAAAGCCCGGCTTGTTGCCAAAGGCTATTGCCAAGAATTCGGGGTTGATTTTGAAGAATCTTTTGCTCCAGTTGCAAGACTGGAAGCAGTGCGAATTTTGTTGGCTTTTGCATGTTCCATGAATTTTAAACTCTTTCAAATGGACGTGAAAAGTGCCTTCTTAAATGGTTTCATTAAAGAAAATATTTTTTGAACAACCCCCAGGCTTTGAAGATCACAAAAATCCAAATCATGTTTTTAAACTTCAAAAGGCTTTGTATGGTTTAAAACAAGCACCCAGAGCATGGTACGATAGATTGAGTTCATTCTTGCTTGAAAAAGGTTTTAAAAGAGGCATTGTTGATTCTACCCTTTTCATAAAAACTTGCAAAGAGGACATCTTGGTAGTACAAGTGTATGTGGATGACATAATTTTCGGTGCTACTAATGATTTGTTGTGTGAAGATTTTACCAAGCTAATGCAGGGGGAATTTGAAATGAGCTTAATGGGTGAGCTGACCTTCTTTCTAGGACTTCAAATCAAACAAGCAAAAGAGGGAATTTCATAAATCAGATGAAGTACATTAAGGAGCTATTAAAGAAGTACGGATTCGAGAATGCAAAGCTTCTCACAACTCCCATGGCAACAACAATCAAGCTGGACAAGGATGAGTAAGGTAAATCAGTTGATCAAAGTTGTATCGAGGTATGATAGGTTCTTTGCTATATCTTACTGCAAGTAGGCCTGATATTCAGTTTAGTGTAGGCTTATGTGCTCGATTTCAATCTTGTCCAAAAGAGTCTCATATGATTGCAGTAAAGAGAATTTTTAGATACCTCATTCATTCCATTGATCTTGACTTGTGGTTTCCTATTGGCTGTGAACTCAAATTGATTGCTTACACCGATGCCGATTATGCTGGTTGTAAGATTGACAGGAAAAGTACGAGCGGAAGTTGTCAATTTCTTGGTGGATGCATGGTCTCATGGGCCTCCAAGAAACAACATTCTGTGGCACTGTCAACGGCCGAGGCTGAATACATAGCCGCCGGAAGTTGTGGTGCTCAGGTACTTTGGATTAAACACTAGCTAATTGACTATCATGTTGATCTGAAATGTGTTCCTATAATGTGCGATAATACCAGTGCAATAAACTTGTCCAAAAATCAAATCCAACATTCACGGTCAAAGCATATTGAAGTTCGTCATCATTTTCTTAGGGATCACGTAGCCAAAAATGATTTTGAGCTGGTCTTCATTGGCACTACACATCAACTAGCAGACATCTTTACCAAACCACTTAGTGAGGATAGGTTCACCACCATTCGTAGAGAGTTGGGCATGTGCAAAATAGAGTAAATATCATTGCATATCATTGAAATGATTGAATGCTTGAATGACTTTTTGAGTGTTTCTACAACCCTTGTGTGATGCATGTTAATATATTGTTAATTCAGACCTCCTTGACATTTTGTTCGTAAACCATCTCTTTTATCTTAAATAATTGCAAGTCATTATGCCATGAATGAAAATGAGTTAACAAGATAAAGAAGGGTGTTAAGGGCTAATTTTGTAATGCTCTTGAATTCTTTTTTGGGCATTTTCATTCCTTGAAAAATCTCAAATCAAGTCACATTTGAAACAACCTATGAAAACCCCACTCAAAAAAAAAAAAAAAAAAAAACCTGTGCACTGTCGTTTTTCCCTGTCCCCTGGGAAAAATGGTGGACTGCTCCACCTGGAGCGGTCGACCACTTTTGCCAAGACGCCTATTAGGCGCCCTGCTTGTGGGCGGTCGACCGCGCGCCCCCAGGCGGTCGACCGCTTCCGGGGGGGGGGGTTTATGAAACCCCATCTAACCGACCCCCCTTTCCACCTTTTCACTTTACCCTTCCTTCCACCAAGCCCTAGCCGTTTTCCCCCTTTCCTCTCATCCCCCACCAGCGGCCAAACCCCCTTCACCCCATTCACCCTCCCACACCATCCTCCTCTCCTCCATCCTTCTTGTGCACAGAAATCCCAAGACCTAGCCTCATTCCCTGCTCTCAAAGTCTTGATCTCAGAGAGGATCTTTTCACTCGGGTATCCACCTCTCCTCTTATCTCCATGATGAACAAGAAGAGGGTGGCTCATCGTCCTCGACGCCTTCTTGAGCAAGGAGAAGGATCCAGTCAGCGCCAAGGAAGGGAGAAGCAACCGATGGCTGAGGAACCTCATGTACCCCCTCAAATGCGCCCCGTCATGAGAGGTATCCTACCTCCACGCATTGTGGACTTTGATGATCTTGAGCCCCTATTTCCATTTCTACAAATGTCGTTTGCATCTCAAGGATGGGTGGAACTAATGTCATTTGATGAGGGCTTCTACCCCTCCTTAGTCCACGAATTTTACAACAACATGTATCAGGAGAACAAGATGCAGTTTACTGTTGTAAAAGGGGTAAAAATTTCTCTCACTGCAAGAATGCTAAGTGCAGCCCTAGGTGTTCCTAGGCTTGGGGAGATCAAAAAGGCAGACTATAATAGCAAGGAGATTTATTACATGATGACTGAAGATCCCTCTATGGAGTTTGTTGCTGGAACTAAGATCAATGCTAATATGTTCCCGCCATTTCAACGTGTGTTTCATCATATCATTACTTCAATTATTTATCCGAAGGCAGGGAGCAAGGATGAAGTAACAAATGTGCATCGATTTCTGTTTGCTCATATTTTCAATGGTATTCGAGTTAGCCTTCCGTGTCTCATGTTGGAGCTACTCCTCATCTGTAAGAAGCAGTTCAAGCGAAAGCTTCCTTATGCTGGATTTCTTACAAAAGTCTTCATGTATCACAATATTGATCTCTCTGATGAGGTTCAAGAGCATCTTCTCCCAAGTTCTGTTTACAATAGAAATTTTCTGGAGAAATTCATGAAGTATCATATTGTTGGCAACCAGATTGCAAGGCACTTGGGTTCTGCTCATCCAGATGATACGGAAGATGAGGATGATGAAGATGATGAAGATGGCATTCATGTTGAGCATGAAGCACCAGAATTTTCTGCACTGCCTGACGACATTCCTATGGGTGGTAATGCTGAGCAATTCACTTCACATGAGCCTCCTCCGAATGTTCACCCTGACAGATTTGAAGAGAAAATGAATGCCTTAGAGAATCGCTTCCAAGCCATGGAGGTCAGCGTGGGGAATTTGGCTATGAATGTTAACCAAATCCGCCAAGAACAGCATGTTCACCTATTCCTCCTCCATGAAATCAAGAGTCTTTGCGTAAACCAAGCCCGACAACCCCCTCCGGGAAATTGAACTCACTCTCATTCATGGTTGTGTAATGAACAATGCATTTTCTTACTCCCTTCATACTTTTCACTACAACCTCTAACTGATGATGTCAAAAAGGGGGAGTAGTCTATCTATCTATTTAGTCTATTTAGCTATGTATGTCTTGCATGCGTGCCTGATTGTGTGAGCCTTGATGTGTGAGCACAGCATGTAGACTAAGTGTCTTTAGGTCTCATGTTTGGACTTATCCTTATGCTTTTGGACTGTAATGATGGATTATGGTTGATGGAATGTTCTATTGTGCTCGTTTTGAATCGTTATTATGGAACATTATCTTATGATCTCTTGATGGTCTTTGGTTTGGTTGGATACCTGTTGATGGCTTGATGAGAATTTCTTTTCTGATGTCTGTGGTGAATCTCTTTTTGCGATGGAAATGTGAATATGTTGAGATCCTTTTTGTTGAGCTAATGTGAATATCAATTTCAATACTTGTGGATAGTGATTCATTTTACTTGCATACAATTGTGAATACTCTTTTGATTCCTTTTCTAGATAGATCATGCTATTTTGTCATCATCAAAAAAGGGGAGATTGTTAACTCCCAGACTTGGATTTTGATGATGGCAAAATGGGTGTTGGTTAGCATGTGTTTCACCTTTGATACATGTAAATAAACTGAGCTTAACTTGTCATACCCATCTCCAATTGTCATCAAACTTTGCTATGATGATCACTAACCCATATTTAAGATTTGGAAAGCTTGTGCAAAGTTTTTTGAACAGGTTCATGTTGCCCGGTTGGCGAACCCAGAGGGGGGGGGTGAATGGGTCTTGAAAATATTTACTTAGTTAAAACCTGAACTTAAACAAACACAAAAACGTTCTTGGAAGAGATTAGTAATGGTTAGTAAAAAGAACAATCACACAAAGAAGACAATCTCACAACACACAGATTTATCCTGGTTCGGATCTCCTCTCCTTAGGAGTCCTACGTCCAGTCCCTGAGCAAACCTCAGGATTCCACTATCTAGGGTACAGTCCCCCTATGGACGAAACAAACACCCAGCTCAGCTGGTCTTCCTTCACACTCGAAGGGAACACAACACCCTGGTACCACCAGGTCTTCCTTCACTCCTGAAGGGAAAAACACCACCCTGGAAACCACCAGGTCTTCCTTCACACCCGAAGGGAAACAAACAAGGGAATCTGAAAAAGGATTGACTAGCCCCTAGATCAAGCTTAACAGAACTCGATCTGAAGCTACAAGCACTGAGAGTTAAAGATCTACACAGGTGCTCTCTCTCAGAACTATTCTAGCTCTCTTCTGATTTTTCTCACAGCACAGGGAGCTAAGAGCCAAGGCGGAATGGAATGAAAATGCTGGCTCTAGAATTCTTGTGAAGACTTGAAAGACTGCAGAGTTGTTTTTGTCTCTTGATCTCTATCTCTATCTATATATTTTCAAATCTTCTGTCTTGTATATATATATCTTCATCTTGAATGTAGACGATGAGATACCCGTTGTCTCACAGCTTTGGTGAACGTTAGACTGAAGGATTTGTGGAAGCTTCCAGTCAACAGTCTTTTGTTCTTTAGAGCACGCAAAGTGATGAGATCTTCTGAGGTGACTTGTAGTTCTTTCTATGTCCAACGTTGTAAGATGGTACAACTTCAAGGTTCTGCAAAAGTTGAGCTTTAATGGTAGACAGCTAACACTATCTCCAGATGTCAGTCAACGTTAGAGCAAGTAAACACAGATATAGTAGTGACAGTTTACCGTTCTAAAAAGATACATGCAGAGAATACACGATAATGGAAGATATGTTCTGCGTGCATGCAGAGATACGTTCAGTCTTCATTAAATGCATAGCAGTCAAACAGGTGAGATACGACTTTGACTATTCAACGTATTTCAAATCAAGGTAAACATTTATTTGATGGAAACATGACTTATGAAATCGTTATGAGATCATGATAGTCTAAGAGAGTCGTTATGAATCATAACAAATCGTTATAGATTCAGAAGAAGTCGTTATGATAACTTACGAAATCGTTATGACAAGCAAATCGTTATAACTTCTGAAGGAATCGTTATGATAACTTACGAAATCGTTATGACAAGCAAATCGTTATAACTTCTGAAGGAATCGTTATGATGACTTATGAAATCGTTATGACTGGCAAGTCGTTACGAGTTCTAAAGGAATCGTTACGATGACTTATGAAATCGTTATGACTGGCAAGTCGTTACGAGTTCTAAAGGAATCGTTACGATGACTTATGAAATCGTTATGACGAGCAAGTCGTTACGAGTTCTAAAGGAATCGTTACGATGACTTATGAAGTCGTTATGACTGGCAAGTCGTTACGAGTTCTAAAGGAGTCGTTACGATGACTTATGAAGTCGTTATGACTGGCAAGTCGTTACGAGTTCTAAAGGAGTCGTTACGATGACTTATGAAATCGTTATGACTGGCAAGTCGTTACGAGTTCTAAAGGAATCGTTACGATGACTTATGAAATCGTTATGACTGGAAAGTCGTTACGAGTTCTAAAGGAGTCGTTACGATGACTTATAAAGTCGTTATGACTGGCAAGTCGTTACGAGTTCTAAAGGAATCGTTACGATGACTTATGAAATCGTTATGACATCGACTTGTTTGAACTTTAGAACTTACAAAGAAGTCGTTACATCTTTACTGGAATCAATGCATATATGTACTTACCATAAGTGCTTGATTTTCTTTGAAGATTTCCTGTGCTTAAGGCTAAATGAAATGTAGTTAGAAAACTTTTGACAGAGTTTTGTTTATCACCAAAATAAGTATGTAATGGATTTAAAATTACGTGGGGATGGACTGTTCATCAATCTCCCCCTTTTTGGTGATGACAAAACTTAATCAATATTTTAACAATACTTAACAGTAAGCAGAAATAAAAGTACTGAAAATATGTTTCAAAGATGTTTCAGACATATGTAAGTATTTTCTCCCCCTTTTTGTCATTAAGCAAAAAGAATTAGGACTGAGACAAAGAATAAGAGACAATGAGGAGAAGGAACACAATCTTTTCATTAAGCTTGAGGAGGTACAGGCAAATAATATGCAGGAGAGAGAAGAGAGGCAAAATGAGAAATGGCTTCCCAGGCCTGCTCTTCCTGCCTATCAAAAAATTGCCTAAAAGCTCCATCAGAAATAAAGAAAGTTGGTCCCATGGTAGAAGCCATCCGAGACAGGTAGATGCTGCGCTGCTTGGAGAGAAAGTTGGCATACTCATCAGCATCCATGGAGCACCGGATGAAGGAGGTTTTTCCAAAGCTTGCACAGGCAAGGAATTGATCCATGGTAACAGGGTAGAAAATCTGTTTCTCCTTGAGGACTTGGCGTAGAGCTACAAACACCTTGTATCTTTCAGCCCATAGTTTGTAGGGATCAAGTACAAGATGGATGGAGTTCATGTCCAAGAAGGTGGCAGGAGAGACAGGGGCTTTTCCTTCCCTGGCCTGAGCAGCATTGAGATGAGCTAACTGCTGAGCAGACAACGAATACAATTCGGACCATTCTGAGGAGTTTAGCCTTTCACATTCTGAGAGGATAGGAGCAAGAACTTCAGATGTCACAAACCCTCTGTGATATTCCCGGAATAAAAATCTGGGAAAACCAACTTGGAGAGTTTTCTGAATTTTGATTCTGCCCATGACCCTTGCAAAACGTTCAAAGATAATGGATCCAACAGAAGACTCCATGATCAGGAAGTGAATCTGAGGCAAGAGGATCTCTTCAGGCAAATGGAGTGTGGCAAAATCCACTCTCACTTCTTCAGAGTGCCCAGAGCTGGATAGGACCTTGATGGCTCGCTTGAATTGGCTTAACTGAACTTCAGGTAATCTGTTGAGATACCTGTAGTTATTGAACATCTGAAAGTGCCTGATCATCTTGATTTCCTTCTGGATAAAAGAAGCCCAGGTGTTCTGGTGATGAAATTTAAACCACTCAGAAAGGGTCAAAGAGTGATCCCTGGGAGGAAATCTGGCTGCCTTAGCCTGAAGAAAGCGATTGTAAAGATCTTTTTGAGATCTAGCCCATTGCTCCTCAGTCTTGGAATGGGCAGAGGAAAAGATTTTGGATTTTTCGGTTTTGGAAAGAGGAGTGTAAGGAAGAATGACTTCAAGGTGGTCAGAGAGGTTGAGAAAAGGGAGGTTGACAAGGGTGGCAAAGACAACCTTTTGTAGATACTCTTTGTACAGTGATGTATGCTTGTTTGTCACTGTAAGAGAAAACCACAAAGGAGGGTAGAGAGGAGTGTCGGAGGAATTGAGTTTTCTTTTCTTGGAGACAGTACTGGAGGAGTCTGTCTTGGAAATGTGGTCTCCTACCTTTAGCACAGACCTAAGGATAGCTTCTTCAAACTCATCCTTAATTTCTGTAAGAAAAGGAGAGTTGATTTGAGCACTCCTAGGAATAATAGTGATAAAGGAGGGAGGTGCAGAAGGGTGAAGGAAATCATCAGTGGTAGAAATGCCTACTTCTGGTACTGAAGAAGGACCAGAAGAGGATGAGGCTCCAGCGGAGGATGCTGGAGGGGCCTCAAGGCTAGGAGAGGAAGGAAGATGAGAAGTGGAGGAAGCAGGGGAAGATGAAGTATTAGGAGAAGGAAAAGGTGTGGGAGAAGAAATAGGTCTGGATCTAGGTCTTTTGAAAGGAGGTGGAGCAGGTGGAGCTGTGGAGGCTGTGGGTGGAGATGGAGGAATAGGAGTGTGGGTGGAAGTGGGAGCAGGGGGCAATGGATCTGAGACCACTTCTTCAGGCAAAGATTGCACAGAATCCAACACTTCTGGCCCTGATGGCCCTGATTCCATCACAGCTGGCCCTGATGGCCCTGGTACTTCAGCCTCTGCTGCTGCCTGAACTGCATCTGCTGCTTCTACTGGTGCTGCTGTTGCTGTTTCTGCTGGTGCTGTTGCTGGGGTTGCTGCTGCTGGTTCTTCTGCTGGTGCTGCTGCTGGTTTTTCCTGCTGTTGCTGTTTCTGCTGGTGCTGCTGGAGGAGAAGGAGCTTGAGCTCCAACTGCTTTAAAGATTTCAGAGATCATGCTCTTCATGGTGCCCATCTCTTGATTGAACCACTTCATAGCATTGCGAATCTGAACATACTCGTTGCGTGCTGAAGCCTGGCTCAGAAATATAGAATTCACATCTGATTGGAGTGTACATAGCAGTTCACCTTGCACATCCAGCCTCTCAATCACAGGTTTCAAGTTAATGATTATTTTCTGTTTGACCTGCCTTTCAAAAGGTGTGTCAGCTAAGAGAGGTACTTCAGGTGCAGTCTCTTTGTCTTTCTTCTTGCTCTCTTTGGCTGGAGGAGGTTGATCATCATCTTCATCAGAACTTGAGGAGCTAGCTGTCTCCCCTTCTCTGTCATCTAAGTTTGGAGAATCTCTGTGCATTTCCTCCTGATCACCACTGGTTGGAGGTGCTTCTACTGGTTTTTCTTGTAATTGCTCCCCCTCAATAGGAGCATCTTCTTCAACTGGTACTGACTCCCCCTGACAAGGAGCATCCATCATCACAGAGTCACCCTGAGGAATTGGGTGCTCTTCCTCTAGTGGAACCTCTTCAACAATGTGGCCTGATGCCACAGTCTCCTCTGTAACTGGCATAATATCTTCTGGGAGAATATCCTCAATTCTCCTTTCAGCAAAAACTCCAGCTGGCACTTCTGGAATTCCTGGAGCTGCTGCTGACAGCCTTTCTTCTTCTTCTTCTGCTGCAACCTCTGACTGATTTTCGGCCATAGATGGCCCTGCCTGCTCTGCTGCTACAAAGGTTGGAACAGAAACTGATTCCATTGGCAATTCTGACATCTCAACAGCTGATTCCATCTGAGGGTGAGCACCTGAAGCATCGCCAATGTAAACTTCGCCTTCAGCAACTGAGGCCTTGGACCAGACCCCATTAACTACAGAGAAGCCACTCTTCTTCAAATTTCTGGACCTGATAGCTTGGCCCATTTTCTCTACAACTGCCCCAGAGAGATCAACACCGAAGTGTTTGAAAATCTTGGTAAGTAAATGGGCATAGGGCAGTGACACATTCAGCTTGCTCTTGGTGTCCCAAATTTGTTCTCTGGCAAATTTCATTCTTTCCATTATTACTGCGGCCACATTGATCTCCTTATTTTGAATGGCCCAGAACATTAGGTCAGAATCGGCCTTAGTGCAAGATGAGAAGGTTGCACTTCTGGGAACCAAAATCTGACAAACAATGAAGTGAAGGAGGCGATTGAAGGCATTCAGCTGATTTATATCAAGTTTGCCTTCCCTCAATTTGAAGCCCGGCCCTACAATTCCCAAACCCTTCTCTTGAGCGTCCTCAGTGTGAACCCCACTAAAGCCTGATGTTTTCACCTCAAACAACATTCTTAGTAGCTCAGGGTCTATTTTGATCAGGGTGCCCTTTACCGAAGAGACAAGGGACCCATCTGCCTCTGTTCTTAAGCAAACGTAGAATGCCTTTACCAAGTCCGGATAACTAACCTCTGAGTAAGTGGTAACGCCCTTCCACTGCATCTGGTTGATCTTTTCGACTATGCTGCTCATTCCATTCTTCTTCAGATCTTCAATGTCTACTTCTTTATGACCACAGAGCTTCGTCTTCACAAAGGTGAAACGCTCCTGCTGCTCAGGAGTGAGAAATTCGGCGCTGTAGCCACCCAAACTGCCGGCGATAGCTGGTGCGGCCATGGATTCAGGTGGGAAAAGTTCTGAAGGGTTGTGGAGGAAGGAGACGAGAAGGAACCCTCAAGAAATTTCGCGGGAAGAAGAAGAAAGCTTCAGACTTGCAGAGGATGGAGGTGAGAGTCGCTAGGGCATCGGCTCATGCGACGGGACGAAAGAGGGAAAAGAGGTGAACGAAGAAGAGGAATCGTTATCGCATCGATTTTAAGGAAAAAATAAATGCTCCAAAAGGTGAGGCGACAGAAAACGACAAACGAGGTTGACCGCCTCGAACGACTTTAGCTTAACTGAAAGGAGCGCTTAAACAGAGGTATTCGAAGTCTTTTCACTTTACAAAAGAGAGAGAGAGAACTTATTTAAATTCTGAAATTCTTTATATCAGTTTTAAAAGAAGATCTTTTCACAAAATACACATGCCTAACTCCCTTCTAAGAGATGTAAATCTCTCTTCAGGTAGGGCCTTTGTGAAAATGTCTGCTAACTGATTATTTGTATCAATAAAGGATATTTCAATATTGCCATTAGCTACATGATCACGAATAAAATGGTATCTAACCTCAATGTGTTTGGTCCTGGAATGCTGAATTGGATTTTTGGTGAGGTTGATAGCACTGGTGTTGTCGCATAGCAGTGGAATTGACTTGATTTTGAGTCCAAAATCTTCAAGTTGTTGCTTTATCCATAAGAGTTGTGTACAGCAACTTCCAGCAGCTACATACTCAGCCTCAGCTGTAGACAGTGCTACTGAATTTTGTTTCTTTGAGGACCATGATACTAAACACCCTGCAAGAAACTGACAACAACCACTGGTGCTCTTTCTATCTACCTTACATCCAGCATAGTCAGCATCAGAATATCCTACTAAATTTACATCACAAGAGTTTGGATACCATAGACCTAAATCATGAGTTCTGGCTAAATAACGAAAAATTCTTTTTACAGAAATTAAATGTGACTCTCTAGGATCTGCTTGATATCTAGCACACATGCATACACTAAATAATATGTCAGGTCTACTGGCGGTTAAATAAAGTAATGAACCTATCATACCTCTGTAGACTTTTGATCTACTTTCTTACCATCCTTGTCACTGTCCATCCTGGTTGATGTACCATTGGTGTTGACAGTGGCTTGGTGTTATCAAATCCAAACTTCTTCAACAGTTCTTTGGTGTACTTTGCTTGACAGATGTGAGTTCCTTCCTTTCCTTGTTTGATTTGAAGTCCAAGGAAGTAGTTGAGCTCCCCCATCATACTCATCTCAAATTCTCCCTGCATTAACTTTTCAAAATACTTGCACAGGGATTCATCAGTAGATCCAAAGATGATGTCATCCACATAAATTTGAACCAACAATATGTGTTTAACTTTTGTTTTTATAAAAAGAGTGCTATCTACTTGACCTCTACTGAAACCATGTTTTAAGAGAAAAGAGCTAAGCCTCTCATACCAGGCTCTAGGTGCTTGCTTTAAACCATACAAAGCCTTATGCAATTTAAAAACATGATTCGGAAAGTCTATATCATCAAAACCCGGCGGTTGTTCCACATAAACTTCTTCTTTTATAAAACCATTTAAAAAGGCAGATTTAACATCCATTTGAAATAATTTTAAATCTAGAGCAGATGCGTAAGCTAATAATATTCTAATGGCCTCAAGTCTAGCTACAGGTGCATAGGTTTCATCAAAATCTATGCCTTCCTCTTGAGAATAGCCTTGAGCTACCAGTCTAGCCTTGTTTCTTAAGATTGCACCAGATTCATCTAGTTTATTTCTGAACACCCATTTGGTGCCAATAACTGGATGATCTGACGGTCTAGGAACAAGTGACCATACTTGGTTTCTCTTGAACTGATTCAGTTCATCTTGCATGGCCATTATCCAAGATTCATCAGTAAGTGCTTCATTGACTGTCTTAGGCTCTATTTGAGATACAAATGCAAGGTAATCACAAGGGATCACATTACCTCTTGTTCTTACCCCTGCAGATGGATCACCAATGATGTTTTCAGGTGGGTGATCTTTCTTGTATCTCCATTCCTTTGGAAGAGTTTCATGAGAAATTTCTTCTTGTTGTAATTCTTCCAGAGGCGGATCATCCTTGTCCTCGATTGATGTGTCTTTTAGTTTCTTGGACAATTCATCTGCATCATCATTATCACTATCTGCTTCCTTTCTCAAGGAAGGGTTAGTTTCATCAAAAATAATGTGCACAGACTGTTCAATCAATAAGGTACGTTTATTAAACACTCTATAGCCTTTGGGTTTAGAAGTGTACCCCATGAAGATGCCTTCATCTGATTTGGCATCCAACTTACCAATGTCCCTTTTTCCGTTGTTGTGAATGAAGCATGGACATCCAAAGGTTCTGAGATGACTGATCTGTGGCTTTTTCCCTTTGAACAGTTCATAAGAGGTCTTCTTAAGGATTGGTCTGATCATTGCTCGGTTGACAATATAGCTTGCTGTGTTAACTGCTTCAGCCCAAAAATATCTTGGCAGATCATATTCTGAGAGCATAGTTCTTGCCATATCCAGTAGGGTTCTATTCTTTCTCTCGGCAATGCCATTTTGCTGTGGTGTTCTTGGTGCTGAGAAGTTGTGCTCAATTCCTTGACTCTCACAGAATCTAGCAAACTTTTCATTCTGAAACTCACCACCATGATCTGATCGGATAGACACAATGCTGAACTTTTGATCTTTCTGAACTTTCTTGCTGAAGCTGACAAAGTTATCGAAAGTGTCATCTTTATGCTCTAGGAATGAAACCCATGTAAATCTTGAATAGTCATCAACTATGACAAATCCAAAGTTCTTTCCTCCAAGACTGGTAGTCCTCATTGGCCCAAATAGATCCATATGTAGGAGCTCTAAGGGTTTTGAGGTGGTTACCACGGTTTTTGACTTGAAGGAGCTCTTGGTATGCTTTCCTTTAGCACAAGGTTTACAAACACCTTCCAATTTTCCACTGACTTTTGGTAGACCTTCCACAAGATTTTTCTTCAATAGTTTTCTTATGCCATCTATGCTGCAATGTCCAAGACGTCTGTGCCACAATTCAGTAGACTTGACTTTACTAGCTGCCAGACAGACGTTTTGCTCTTTGAGTTCTTCAAGGTAGAGTACATACAAATTCTTTTCTCTATTAGCTTCAAAGATGATTTCTCCATCCTTCAGTATGCTACACTTAGACTCTTGAAACTTGATTTGATGGCCTCTGTCGCACAGCTGACTAATGCTAATTAGATTGTGCTTCAATCCTTTGACCAATAATACATCTTCAATGACTGTTTTTCCTTTGTTGTTCACAGACCCGCTGCCTACTACTATGCCTTTCCCATTATCTCCATAGGTGACTGTCCCTTCTTCAGCTTGGAGGTGGGAGAATAACTTCTGGTTGCCTGACATGTGTCTTGAGCACCCACTATCCAAGTACCATTTGGATGCTCTAGGGTTAACCTGAAATAAAAACATCAAGCTTTAGGTACCCAAATTCTTTTGGGTCCTGATGGGTTAGTATCATTGATTTTGCCTTTTATTATCCATTTTTTATGTCTTGTTGGGCATGTAGTTATAATATGTCCTAACTTATTGCAATGACTACAGCAGGATAACTTAGTTACTTTTTCAATATATTTGAAATCAGCTTTGTATGCTATATCTTGTTCAGGTACAAATTTTGGTGTTGGATATGTTTTAGGATAAATTATGGTTTCTTCATTATCTGGGGGTGTATATCCTAATCCATTTTTCTTCTTACCTGATCTTCTAGCGCCTTTTAATATTAGTGAGTTTTTACCATTAGTAAATTTCTCTAATGTGCTTGATAGTTTATCATTTTCTTTATTTAAGTTATTAATTTCTTTTCTTAATTCATCTGTACTTTCCTGTTTTTCCAATTTTGTTATTTGTTCATTATTGGCTTTTAGGTCTTCACAAACCAGTTCATTTCTCCTTTTAAGTTCAGTTATTTGATTTTCTAATTCCTCATTTTCAGTTTTTAGATCCGAGTTAGTATTTTCAAGACATGTATTATTCTTCTTACAAGCTTTTAATAGTTTGCATACATTTCTGTATTTGTCATATAGTTCATTAAAAGCTTCTTCTATGTTATCTGAATCTGAATCATTACAGGAATCAAAAGAGGAATCAGAAGTTACCTTATCCTTTGTATTTACCTTATCCTTTGTATTCTTCATCACTGCTGCACTGTCAGAGTCGCTGCTGTTTTCCCATGCAGCTGCCATGGCTTTCTTCTTGTACCTTCTGAATTTTTGGAGTTATCCTTCTTTCTAAACTCTGGCTTCTTGAGCTTTGGACACTCAGCCTTCATGTGTCCTGGCTTCTTGCACTCGTAGCAGAGTGGCTCATTTCTCTTCTGATCTTTTCCGTCTGGTCTCTTGAAATCTTTGTTTTTCTTGAAATACCTCCTACCGGACTGGAACTTTTTCTTCTTGGCCAAGATCCTTTGCAATCTTCTTGACAGCATAGCTTCTTCATCACTGTCTTTGCTGTCCTCACTGTTGTCCAAAGATTCTTCAGATGAGTCCTCATCAGCTTTGAGCGCATTGGACTGCTTCTTTCTACTGGAGGATTCTCCTAATCTCTCCATGTTTATCTCATGGGCCATGAGTGACCCAACTAGCTTTTCTAGAGACATTCTCTTCAGATCATTGGCTTCCTCAATGGCCGTTACTTTTGGAGTCCATGAGGATGGCAAGGATCTAAGAATTTTCCTGACCATATCTCCATTTCATAGGTTTTTCCTAATCCGGCTAACCCATTAGTGATGTCTGTGAATCTACTGAACATTTGGGTTATGGATTCACCTGACTGCATTTGAAATCGCTCATATTGAGTTACAAGAATATCTATTCTTGTCTCCTTGACCTTATCTGTGCCTTCATAAGTGATTCTGATCTTTTCCCACATTTCCATCGCGGATTTGCAGGCTGAAACTCTGTTGAATTCTTTCTTACTTAGCGCACAACACAGCATGCTCTTGGCTTTACAATTTAGAGAAATTTTTTTCTTGTCTTCATCTGTCCATTGAGCTTTTTCATTTGTTACCAGAAGATCTCCTTCTTCTATTATCGACCAAATTTGATAATCATGTCCTTGCAGGAAGTACTCCATTCTTGTCTTCCAATAGGTATAATCTTCACCATCGAACAAGGGAGGTCTGTTGACTGACTGACCTTCGTTGTGACCTTGGGCTGCCATGGATCTTTACTCTTCAGATCGTTGGATCTTGTTCTTTGTCGAAGAGACTCGCTCTGATACCACTTGTTGCCCGGTTGGCGAACCCAGAGGGGGGGGGTGAATGGGTCTTTAAAATATTTACTTAGTTAAAACCTGAACTTAAACAAACACAAAAACGTTCTTGGAAGAGATTAGTAATGGTTAGTAAAAAGAACAATCACACAAAGAAGACAATCTCACAACACACAGATTTATCCTGGTTCGGATCTCCTCTCCTTAGGAGTCCTACGTCCAGTCCCTGAGCAATCCTCAGGATTCCACTATCTAGGGTACAGTCCCCCTATGGACGAAACAAACACCCAGCTCAGCTGGTCTTCCTTCACACTCGAAGGGAACACAACACCCTGGTACCACCAGGTCTTCCTTCACTCCTGAAGGGAAAAACACCACCCTGGAAACCACCAGGTCTTCCTTCACACCCGAAGGGAAACAAACAAGGGAATCTGAAAAAGGATTGACTAGCCCCTAGATCAAGCTTAACAGAACTCGATCTGAAGCTACAAGCACTGAGAGTTAAAGATCTACACAGGTGCTCTCTCTCAGAACTATTCTAGCTCTCTTCTGATTTTTCTCACAGCACAGGGAGCTAAGAGCCAAGGCGGAATGGAATGAAAATGCTGGCTCTAGAATTCTTGTGAAGACTTGAAAGACTGCAGAGTTGTTTTTGTCTCTTGATCTCTATCTCTATCTATATATTTCAAATCTTCTGTCTTGTATATATATATCTTCATCTTGAATGTAGACGATGAGATAGCCGTTGTCTCACAGCTTTGGTGAACGTTAGACTGAAGGATTTGTGGAAGCTTCCAGTCAACAGTCTTTTGTTCTTTAGAGCACGCAAAGTGATGAGATCTTCTGAGGTGACTTGTAGTTCTTTCTATGTCCAACGTTGTAAGATGGTACAACTTCAAGGTTCTGCAAAAGTTGAGCTTTAATGGTAGACAGCTAACACTATCTCCAGATGTCAGTCAACGTTAGAGCAAGTAAACACAGATATAGTAGTGACAGTTTACCGTTCTAAAAAGATACATGCAGAGAATACACGATAATGGAAGATATGTTCTGCGTGCATGCAGAGATACGTTCAGTCTTCATTAAATGCATAGCAGTCAAACAGGTGAGATACGACTTTGACTATTCAACGTATTTCAAATCAAGGTAAACATTTATTTGATGGAAACATGACTTATGAAATCGTTATGAGATCATGATAGTCTAAGAGAGTCGTTATGAATCATAACAAATCGTTATAGATACAGAAGAAGTCGTTATGATAACTTACGAAATCGTTATGACAAGCAAATCGTTATAACTTCTGAAGAAATCGTTATGATAACATACGAAATCGTTATGACAAGCAAATCGTTATAACTTCTGAAGAAATCGTTACGATGACTTATGAAATCGTTATGACTGGCAAGTCGTTACGAGTTCTAAAGGAGTCGTTACGATGACTTATGAAATCGTTATGACTGGCAAGTCGTTACGAGTTCTAAAGGAATCGTTACGATGACTTATGAAGTCGTTATGACGAGCAAGTCGTTACGAGTTCTAAAGGAGTCGTTACGATGACTTATGAAGTCGTTATGACTGGCAAGTCGTTACGAGTTCTAAAGGAGTCGTTACGATGACTTATGAAGTCGTTATGACTGGCAAGTCGTTACGAGTTCTAAAGGAGTCGTTACGATGACTTATGAAATCGTTATGACTGGCAAGTCGTTACGAGTTCTAAAGGAATCGTTACGATGACTTATGAAATCATTATGACTGGCAAGTCGTTACGAGTTCTAAAGGAGTCGTTACGATGACTTATAAAGTCGTTATGACTGGCAAGTCGTTACGAGTTCTAAAGGAATCGTTACGATGACTTATGAAATCGTTATGACATCGACTTGTTTGAACTTTAGAACTTACAAAGAAGTCGTTACATCTTTACTGGAATCAATGCATATATGTACTTACCATAAGTGCTTGATTTTCTTTGAAGATTTCCTGTTCTTAAGGCTAAATGAAATGTAGTTAGAAAACTTTTGACAGAGTTTTGTTTATCACCAAAATAAGTATGTAATGGATTTAAAATTACGTGGGGATGGACTGTTCATCAGTTCAAAGAGAATGCAAAGCAAAACAGGGGACTCCACCGTTTTTCACAGAATTGGGTTCCTGCACAAACTGGCTATAGGTGGACTGCCCCATGTGAAAGCGGCGGACCGCTTTTCACAGGAAGATGATGATTTGGCCCTGTTTGGTTGAGGTCGACCGCCCCATGGCTGAGGTCGACCGCTTCCGGCTGTTGGCTACTTTTTGCTCACATGTGGGACCTCTTTTAGTGAGATTCTCTAACCCTAACATTCCCCCCTATATATACCTTTACTCTTTCACCATTTGGGGTGAGGGAAGGGAAATATTCTCATCCATTTCTGGCTAAACCCCTCTCCATCCGCCTCCATTTTGGCGCTCATGTCCATGGAGGATGTCCTTGGTTTTTGTGCCCCCTTTTCTATGATCTTGCAGATTTGAAGGCTTGAAGTGTTGGGGCTGAGCTGGGACGTGAGCACCCTTGAAGATCTAAAGCCAAGCTGGAAGATTCATGGAGTTTCTGGAAGTTTGATGGGTGTTTGACAAAGGGGGAGGTCTGGAACGTGAGGATCTGTGAAGGCTTCAAGCTGGAAGCAAATGGGAACAACCTGCAACAATGTTGAAGGCCCAACAAGGAAGATTTCATCCATCTTAGCATCTCTTATTTGTGCATACACGATTTCTTGAGCTTACTTGTAGATCCACACTCTAAACTTCAGATTTACAGTGTGTGTGAGGCCATAGTGTGTGTGTGAGTTTTTGGGTGCACTTCGCATCCTTGGAGTTCAGGGGGACTTCGTGTTTGTGTGTGTGTGTGTTGTAGCTTCTGGCCAGGCTAGTGGATCCTTCACAAGTTGTGAAGGGGTGGACGTACGTAGATCTCACGTGGGTGAGGTCGAACCACCTAAAAAATCTCTGTGCAGTGATTTGCTCATCCATCTCTTCTGTCCCCTTCTTGTGTTCTGCTTTTATCTAAGCTTCTAGAGTTTCTCCTTGTCATATTAATTGTTCTGGCTTGGTCTTGCTTTATTGGACTTGTGGTTCGCATATTAAATCTGTGCTAAGTTGTGCCACTATCCATCTTTGCTCCTCTTTGGGACTGTCTTGTGCTGTGGATAAAACTTGGGGAGTTGCTCAAACTTAATTGTTGGGCAAACTCAATTCACCCCTCTTGGTTTGCCATACTATCGGGCTTTCACTTATCATCTACATTTATGCTTCCAACACTATCTCTTGTAAAAAAAAAAATTATGGGTTGACATCCAATTTTTTTTGGTTAATTGCACTTTACCAATTCTGCTCCTTGGGAACTTTAATATGGTACTGGATCAGGTTGAAAAAGAGGGTGAAAATTATGTCAAACCCCAAGATGTTGCCTCCATGTCTGATTTCATTTTCTCTATGGGTCTTAGTGATCTTGGTTTCCAAGATCCTCTCTATACTTGGAGCAATAAGTGATCAACCATATTTCACATCAGAGAAAGATTGGACATAGCTCTTGCTAATACAAAATGGAGGGCCAGATGTTTGGGTGTAAAACTCCACTAATTTTTTTTTAAGAAAATAATATATTTTAAATTATTTGATATCTCTGAAAATATAAATATGTAAAAAATTTTCCCCAAAACTCCGGATTTGGGCATCCCCCGTAAAATTTCGGAGACCATTTTCCCCCGAAACCCTCTGACACTTCTTTTCCCCTCTCCATTCGCGAAACCCCGAAACCCTCGACGCCATCCCCTTCGCCTCTCGCCGCGATCCCTCGTCTCGGCGCCGTGCTTCCTGGTCCTCTGCCTCCTCTGCCTTCGCCGTCGCCGTCAGGTCGTCCCTTCTCCTTGGTATGGAGTCACGAACGGTGTTCCTCTGCTTGCGGCTGCTTATTCTCCTGATGCGATCCGTTTCTGCAGCGAGGGCGTCTGCAGCCACCGGCGCGGCAGCGTCGCAGCATCGGAGGAGGAGGAAGATAGAAACACTACCGGAGGAGGGCAAGGTGATGCGCAGCACCGTGCCCTCGCCGCCGTCGCCTTCCATCAGCTCCACCTTCTGGAAGAGGCCGGGTAGCAGCTCGGCGGCCAGCTACCCCAGCCGGAGCCTGCTGTAAACAGCCCACACCTCGCCGGCCACCGCCGGCACCGCCAGGTCGTGCGACACCGTCCCCTTCATCCCAGGCTGATCCCTCCCTGTGATTGGCGCCCTTCCTGTCGGGTCCTCCTCCGGTACTGATCTCCTCCTCTGACATCCATATCAAATATCTGCAGCTTGCTTCCAGACAAAGCCGAAGGTTAATCTCGACGATGAGGAGGGAGCGTACGTAGCCGGCCGGCAAGATGTACCGTAGATTCCCGCTGGAGCTTTGCTTTGGATTCTCTCCCGCAAGATGGCAAATGAATTAGCATAGGTTTCCGAAGGTGCCGGGCGTCCCTTTTGACTCTGTGATCGACACATTGATCTCTGCGTTGAGCTAAAGCGCAAGGTACTCGGCTCTCACCTAATTTTTTTAATCTTTTTCTACATATGGGGTTGATGAAATTTCTCCCATGTTACTTGCATTACCCTTCTACCTTTTTTTGTTTTCTAATTTGGAGAGTGCCTTGTTCCCTTTCATTCTTCCCTCATATTTTAAGTGTAGTTCAAGTGTTTTGTGGGGGAGTTGACCTCTGACCCCATTCGGATCTGCCAACGCCAAATCCATCAGGATATTCCCCCTCTGTAGACATGTGATCCTCCTAAAATTTAATAGCAGATAGGTTGCAGATGCTCCCGTCAAGATCCCAGTTTCAATCTTGAAGGTTAAAGTTATATAGTTAATGGCCTGAAAATTCAAATACCCCAAACTTATCTGCTCCTCAGGTGTTTTGGACTGTAATCACTGTTCCGATATCGGTGCATACTGTGAAGTTGTTAAAAAGGGAGATAGACCTCTTGTCTAGAGGAGTCTCTGTATTACTCTGTTCTTTGTTTTGATATCTTCAATTACTTTAGCATTGAATTGACCAGAGATTAACAATGTTAATTTCATCGGTAACTTATAAGAAATGTGAATATGCACAACCAAATCACCATACGCTGATAGAGCTTCATTTCTGTCTCTAATTTGCAGTCTGCTTTCGAGTGTGTGAGCTTCTATGATTTTGTTTTGTTGATGTGGGAAATCTGGAAATTATTTAGATGTTCTCTCATATCATCATCATCATCATCAGAGCCTTATCCCATTATTTGGGATGTTCTCTCATATATGAAGGCAAAATAATGTCCATAGAACTAAAAAAAAAGACCATCATGACGAAGGTGGTGGCATACCGAGGAGTGGACTTCCTAAAATTTTTACATATCTTTATAGCACAGCAGAAATTCCACTCAGTGAGGATTTTAGTAGTGGAAATGATGGAGTGACTATGCAGTAATTATTTAGATGTTCTCTTTTTTGGACAGCAAGTATTATGTGAACTTTTTATGATAGAAAATTTATCTTTGCTTATCTTTACTTGTGATTGTTTAGATATGAATTGTGATTATTTTTTTAGGATGGAAAATTTTCAGTCACAAGATACTAGTTTCTCTAAGAAAAGTAATAACAATTTTTGATGGTGCATGCAATAACAGCAACCAGCAGGTGCTGCCAGGCATGCCGTGGAAATAAAATGATGTGCTTTATACACCGTAAGAGGCAGGAGGAAGCTGCACACTTTTTAGCTATTTGTTCATGTGTAAGATAGTTGTAGTGCCGTCGGAAAGAGCTCTGTGTTTCAGGTATTGTAACGAGGTTGGCAGCGAGAACTTGTATCCCCCCCCCCCTCTTCCCCTTAGCTGGTGGTTGTCTGTCTGTAGTGATAATGGTGGTGTTCTCTACTATAGAAATGTCGCTGGGTGCAGTGTTATCAATGTATTATGTGTTCCTTAGTATCGATGTTGGACTCATATTAGAATAAAAGTGTGGAACAGACATGGGCCGACATGTTGGACTCATTTTGCAGGTTGTTGACTAATCTCTGATCTTAAGATTCATTTCTCTCTATTTTCCAACAATGTTTCATCTCCCTGATGTGAGGAACTGTGGATCTTACTCGACTAGTTCTAGATCATATTGGGGCTCCACTGCTAGCCACTTTGGATGTTTATGGGAATTATAAGCTTGTTGCCTATTTGCCTAGGATTCTTCTTTATATTTTACCTGACTTCACAAATGCCACACTGTAATATGGTATTTACTATGCCCCAGGCAAGCTGGAGAGGCTGGACTTGAGAGGAAATGATCAATTAAGCAAGCAGGGTCCAGCTTCAGCGCTTGCAGAATTTTGCTTCCAGGGGAAGGGCATCGTGGTTCGTACATGAATATATTTTACTGACGAAACTTTATTTGCATATTGATTTTATTGTTGGAATGACAGGCTAGGAAACACATGCTATTTATTTCCCAGTGTAAAGATGAATGCTTCCAGAAATTTGATTCTGACAAAAATTGGCATCTCTTTAATGGTTGTTTGCAACTCAATTTTGGTTAAATGATCTTGTCCAAAACCAAAGTTAGCAACTTGCAACATCGATTAGACTTGGGAACTGAAGTCAGATAACTGCATGCATATTTATCCTACAAAATCTGCAATCAGAATCTACCTTGATTCCAGAGGATCTTGGTAATCTCTCCCAAATTAAAGTCTGGGCCTTGGAGAGGTACATTCGTCACCTACAAGTGAAAACGCTACTGTGCAACTAGTAATAATTATATGTTTGGTGTAACTCGTCAGAGATTAAGTGTCAAATTTAATTTTGTAAAGTGATTTAAAGTGTAGACATTAGATTTTATAGGTCATTATGCGTGATAGTCTAATCTTTTACGGATTCAAGTCAATATGTTCTTAGAAATTAATCCAGATAACTGCATGCATATATATGATCCTACAAATTGTCATAATTGTTGTCAGATTGTGTTGGGGCCATTTATGTTGTTTTCATTCTACCACTTATAATTATTTATATTCTATATGTCAATTCAATTTACTGTCTACAGAATTAAAAATTGATATTTTTACGTTGTTTTCATCTTATTTGCAGATTTTATGATGATGAGGATGAAGCACACTTAAGACAGTTCTTTTGAAGTGATCCACGAAAAAAATTGTGAATTTGAGTCTTTTTGTTTTTGGTCCTTGTTATGAAGATTATATATTAAAATGTTCAGTGGTGACACATTTCTCGTATATGTGGGTTTTATAAAACAACGACTATTGTTTGTATGTAGTTGGTTTCACTTGATTTAAAAGACTTTTTACCATATATAATGACAATATACTACCTCGTGTTCCCTCGAACCAAGATGTGATTACTCAGTGTTTCAGAATACTCTGGTTTGTGTATGAATGTGTGTTGCTTGTGCACATATGTAGTTGTTGGAAGGTGGGTTGTGTATGATTACGTGTTGCATGTACACATTTCTCGTATATGCAGTTACATATGTACAATGACAATATGTGTGTTGCTCAGTTTTTAGCTGATATTGTCTACTGCAGTCTCAGTCTGCAGATGTCGTGATACTGGGTTCTAATTTTTGAGATTTTTCCCATGTTGAAACCTATAGAAATATATATTATGTTGAATCTTGTCTTGTTTAATACTCCCTTTAAAATTTAAAAGAAATTATTTGATCATTTACTAGTCTTATAGTTTTATATATTCTTATTCTTTATTTTTCAAAATAAATTTAAACAATGTAAACCCCCTTAAATCTTTAGAAGCTAAATGAGATTTTTTATATGAAAAGAGGAAGGGTTTTTTGATTGAGAGTTTTGTCTAATATTTATAAGATATATGTAAAAATAAAAGTAAATTAACACATATTTGAAAATTTTTTACACACAAACAAACACGCGAAAATGATTTCCAGAAAATGTTTTACGGGAAAACAAACATCAGAAAATCTTTTCAGGGAAAACATTTATGTAGAAATTAAATAGATAATATGTTTTTGATTTTCCTATAAAAGTTAGTGATTAGAAATTTTTTTTCTCATGAATATATTTTACAAACAACCAAACGGATCCAGTCAAGTCCCTATGTGATGCACTAGGCTTTTTTTAATGTGGTTGCTTTGACTTTGTTCTATTTGCTTGTGCGGCATTGGATGAGGAAGTTAGATTGAAACGATGACATCACATTGCGTCGTTGGCTCAGTTCTGACATCATCATTTTACGCAATTTGTATCTTCTCCTGATGGAATCGATTATGTAGTCAACTTCTAGACAACAAATCGAGTGTCATTAGTATTTTCTGTTGACGATATGTAGTAATGTCGCCAATATGTCTACTTTATTTATACCGAGATTCTGTTAACTCTCATAATAATTAGTTTTATCGTGACCGTAAGATGTGCATATTTAGCCACATGATAGTTTAACGTTATTTTATGCTTTAATGTTTGGCTTATGATTTACGTGGTTTATTTTATCTCCTATATAATAGAGTAATGTCACATTAAGGATTTTCATAACATATTTCTAAAATTTGTAAGGTTTTATGGATAAATAGGTTTTTACCGGGTTCAGTGTTAATAACATAACCGGCTATCGTTAACAGGTGTTAACGATAACATCTAGCGCCATTAACATTTGTTAACGACAACAAAGTGTGTTGTTAACTTCAACTTAACGCTAGCCTATCATGTCGCTTATTGTGATGATTTTGGGTTTTTGAGTTTGACGACAAGATCTACCATCGTTTACTCTTATTTTGGCATCAACAAATCTTGACGTTAACCTGCTTGCCAAGTTTACGACTGAGGTTTGTATAGCGATTATAATGGGTGTTTCAATCGATTTTTGGCCTTTAGATTTGGGGATTTGAAGCCTATGGCTAGGATTAGATCCCTAGAGCGATCAGACACCCTTATAAATCTTGGATTTGTCCTTTGAGAGGTTTTTCGCTAGGGTTTCTATTGGGTTGAGTGTGAAGACAATTCATTTCCCCTCATATTTTGATGATGACAAGGTGTGATTTTAATGCAAAATAATTGGAACATGTTAAATGCACCACACATGTTATGACCATTCAAAAAGCATGTTTTCAAACACATTTATCATTTATTTTCATGATAATACATTGAACTAATGAAATATGTGTTTAATTCTCAGGGACAAACATTTCTTGCAAGGTAGTGTCGACACACCCCATACTGGTGTCGACACAATGCTCCAAGCCCTAAGCTAAAAGATGAAGAAATGGTCAAGTAGTGTCGACACTAAACCAAGTCAGGTCGACACTAGACCCAGCTCCCAGTGAACCCTGTCAACAGGCCTGGATAGTGTTTCGACACTAAACTAGATGGTGTCGACACTAGAGAGCCTTCCCAGAAGGCCTGTTTGTCAGTTCTCTCAGTGTGTCGACACGAGATGAAGTGGTGTCGACACTAGAGACCTCTCCCAGGGAAGTTTTTCTGCCAGTCTGGGACAGTGTGTCGACACCAGACCAAGTCAGGTCGACACACTCCGGAAAGTTTGTGACTTAAACCATCTCCTGGACATGTGGCACCCTAGGGATTTGGTGGATCGGCCTTGGATCATGTGCCTACGACCCCCAAGGGTACTTTTGGATATCTTGGGCTATAAATAGTCCCTCATTGGCCATCCAACCTAGAAGAGAGCAGAAGAGAGCCTCCAAGATTCTTCCAGAAGCTTTTTTGGCGGCAAAGCTGTTCTCCTCCCTGTTCGTGCATCCTCTTGTGCTTCTTCTTTCCAATTCCCACATCTCCAAGCACAAGAAGGGAGATCTGATCCAAGATGGAGCAGTAGGATCAACTTCCAAGGTGCAGATCAAGTAGAAGCAGTCTTTTGTGAAGAATTCGAGGAAGATCCCGAAGATCAAATTATAGAGCATCGCCCAGGGACTTCAAGAGATCAAGCCCCTTCACAATTCGACATCTACAAGGGAGTCTTCTGAAGAACAAGGATATTTCAATCAATTTATCATTTCTCCCTTGTGTCTTCTTGGTTGTTCTAGAGATTGTGCAGTGTCTATTGCATCAATTCTCTTGAATGAGCCTTTTGAGATCAGATCTTAGCTAGAGGATCTGGATCTTTTGTTGTTGTCTAGCAAAGTGTTTGTGAGTCGTTGTACTCAGTGGTTTATGAGCCTGTGTGCTCAGTGTTGAGTCGTCGCACTCAAGTTTGGTTGAGCAATTGTGCTCAAGTGTCTAGAGTAGTCTTGCTCTAGGTGTTGTGTTGAGTTGTAGAACTCTTTGTGGTGGAGTTGTCAAGCTCCAGTGTGTGTGTATCCAAGTTGATAGTGGATCCTCACTGTGTGAGGGGTGGATGTAGAAATCACATGGTGTGATTTTTGAACCACCTAAAAATCTCTATGCAGTGGTTTGATTGTGGTTCGAATTTACTTTGCGTTAGATGTATGCTTAGGATCTTTCGAATTCACATCTAATTAACTTGTTCGCACACTCTTATTACACAACTCACTCAATCACTCATCAGATCTAAATTGCTCTTTCAAATTGCCTCTGATTCTATGCATTGTTTTAAAATTGGCTAAGCTTCCGCAATAGTTGGCCTAGATCTATTCAGCCCCCCCTTCTAGATCTTGTCCATCACATCTTCGATCCTTCAATTGGTATCAAAGCGGGTTTACACTTGATCTGATCTGAGTGCTTTCTGATTGTTCTGTGTGTTTTGATTGTTTGCTTGTCTGTTTGCTGAGTATCTCTTCTTTGCACCATTTAATTGCTTCAATGGATTCAAGAGGGTTCATGGCTGAGGGTCACTCTATTAATAGGCCACCCTTTTTCAATGGGACTGACTACACTTATTGGAAGAATAGAATGCAGGTCTTCCTTAGAGCCCAAAACTATGAGATATGGAAGGTAGTCGAAGTAGGTCCCTATGAGAATCAGGGGGAGGAAGAGACCTGGACTAGGGAACAGATTAGGAGGGCCACTTTGAATTATAGTGCCATGAACATGATCCATTGTGCAGTCCACCCTAAGGAGTACTCAAGAATCTCAATGTGCAAATCTGCCAAAGAGATGTGGGATAAACTTGAGTTACTCTATGAGGGAACATCTCAAGTAAAAGAAACCAAGGCTAACATTCTTGTCTCTGAGTATGAATTGTTTATGATGAAGTCTGATGAGACAATTTCTGAAATGTTTGCCAGGTTCATGATTATTGTGAATGGACTGAAGGCCTTAGGTAAGGATTACACAGATGCTGACTTGGTAAGGAAAATTCTGCGCTCTCTTTCTTCAATTTGGCACACTAAGGCCACAGTCATTGAAGACTCTAAAGATTTGTCCAAAATTTCTTTGGATGAATTGATAGGGTCCTTAATGACTTATGAAATCAATTTAAGAAGAAATGAAGAACACATAATTAAGACCAAGCCAGTGGCATTAAAGGCCTCTTCAAGTAACAAAGACAAAAAACAGGAGAAAACTAGTTCTGATGAGTCTGAGTCCAATGAGGATGAGCTTGCCCTCATGACCAGGCAATTCAGAAAATTCTTAAAATATAGAAAAGGAAAATTTTTGGGAAAAAGAAATTTTCATCAGGTAAAAGAAACACTTCCTTTTCTAATGTTAATTCCAATAAGAATCTAAAATCTGACGAAATTGTCATTTGTTACAGGTGCAACAAGCCAGGACATATGAAGGGAGAATGTCCTGAAAATAAGAAGGAAAAACACAAAAAGATTCACAAGTTCAAAAAGCCCAAGGCCATGGTAGCCACTTGGTCTGATGAAGACTCAAGTGAAAAGGAAGAAGAAGAAAAATCCTCAAGTTCTGAAAGTGAGGAAATCTGCTTCATGGCGAATAGTTCAGATGGAAAGGTAAGTACATCCTTCGAAGACTATTCAATTGAGGATTGACAAGATGCATATGCTGAGCTTGTTGAAAAATACTCTGAAATAAGGAAAGAAAACAAACATCTCAAAAATAAAATTGAAAACTTCTTGCATAACCAATCCTTCAATAAAAGAACTTGTGAACTGGAAAATGAAATAGCTGAAATCAATGAAGAAAAGAAAACCTTTTAAACATAATTGATGAACTCAAGCTTGCATCCCAAAAGGCTACCCATGAATTTAAAGAATTGTCTGAAAAGCTGGAAATGGAAAACAAAGATAAACAACAAAAGGTTGAAGAAATCAAAACCTTAGAAAACCAGCTAAAAGAAAAGGATGAAGTCATTGAAACCTTCACAAAAGGTAAAGACAATTTGGAGGCCTTGTTGGGAGCTAAAATGAAATCAGTTTCTCATGGACTAGGATTCAATAAACAAAAATCTAAGAAAGACAAATCTAGTGAGAAAAGGGATAAAGCACCATTGATTAAATTTGTCAAAGGTCCTAGTCTTGAGAACACTGAAATCAAGCAAACATCAAGCAAAACAACAAAAATTTCAAAAACTCAGAACAAAAAGAAGTCAACCAGGTCGACACAGTTACCTGATAGGTCGACACCAGTCCACAAGAAGAAGGATTCTGTGACTGCTATGTCGACACCAGTCAAGGAAAGGTTGACCTGCTCAACCTCAACAAACACAAACCACAAAACCAAAAATTCAAATAAAAATTTGAAAATAAGAAAAATTCAAAGGAAGTCATTCATGAAAAACCTTGGACCTCCAAGACAACATATCAAGCTGATTGGACCAATTCTTGGAACCAATGGTATCACAACCCATTTTGGTATTATCCCTAATTCTTCTATCCAAATTTTTTGATGTACCAACAAAACCCTTGGATTCCACCTCCTCAACTAAACTCTCATGTTCAAATGAAAAACTCCCCTCCTACTGAAAACAAGAACACTGGTGTTTTCATTCCTAAGGGAAAGAATAAATTGAAAAAGACAAAAAACACCAATGGAACAAAACAAAAATAAAAAAACAAATCAGATTTGGGTGAGAAAAGATTTGATGACTGTGTTCAAACATTCTGATGGTCCCAACACTGTTTGGGTACCAAAATCTTCTCTCCACTGATTGATTTTGCAGGAAGGTCGTGCACCCAATTCAAACGTATGGTTTCTTGATAGTGGGTGTTCACGACACATGACTGGAGACAAAACCAAATTTTCATTCCTGATTGAGAAGGAGGGAGGTTCTGTAACTTTTGGAGGTAAAAATAAAGGAAAGATCATTGGATCTGGAAAGGTTGGTCAATCTTCCTCAAATTCTGTTGATAATGTTTTGTTAGTTGATGGTCTAGATAATTACAATTTGCTGAGCATTAGTCAACTATGTGACAAAGGTCACAAAGTTGTGTTTGAATCTGATTTTTGTAAGATAATTGACTCATCAACTGATAAAGTAAAATTCTTTGGAAAGAGGGAAAACAATGTTTACATGATCAATCTCAATAATTTTTTTTTTGAAAATCTTTGCTTTGTTGCCAATAAAGATGAAATTGCATGGACTTGGCACAAAAGACTTGGCCATGCAAGTTTCAAAATAATAAATAAATTGTTAAGGCTGAATTTGGTTAAGGGTCTTCCTGAATCTTTTTCTAATATTGAAAATCAAGTTTGTGGGATTTGTGCCCAAGGAAAACAAACCAGGAAATCTTTTAAAACCTTCAATGAGGTACTCACATCTAGGCCACTAGAATTACTTCACATGGACCTCTTTGGCCCAACAAGAATTCTAAGTCTAAGTGGCAAGAGATATGGGTTTGTGATCATTGATGATTTTACCAGATTTACATGGGTTATCTTCTTGTCCCACAAAAGTGATGCTTGCCTTGAGTTCAGGAATTTCTGTACCACTGCCTTAACAAATTTTCTATATAAAATCAAAAACATCTTGACTGATCATGGGGGTGAGTTTGAAAACAAATCATTTTCTGATTTATGTGCTGAATTTCACATATTTCACAAGTTTTCTTCACCAAGAACTCCAGAACAAAATGGAGTTGTGGAAAGAAAGAATAGAACTCTTGTGGAAATGGCTAGATCCATGCTCCTAGAAAGTAATTTGCCCAAATCCTTATGGGCTGAAGCTGTAAATACAACAAACTACATTCTTAATAGAGCATTGGTCAGACCAAAATCAAAAAACCCCTTATGAATTGTTGAAAAATAAAAAGCCAATTATGTCTTACTTCAAAATCTTTGGGTGCAAATGTTTTATACACAACAATAATAAAGAAAATCTTGACAAGTTTGATGCTAAAAGTCAGGAAGCAATCTTTCTTGGCTATTCTGAAGTGTCAAGAGCTTTCAGAGTGTACTCTCTCAAGAACAAAACTGTTGAAGAGTCTCCACATGTTATTTTTGATGAAAATTCCTTTTCAACTCATGGTTCTAAATCTTGCAGGAACAGTCAAGACAATGAAGATGATGATTTCATTGTGGACTCTTCACCAACTGTTGAGGAAAATGAAGACATTGGTGAGAACTTGAACAATCATTCACCCACTCCAAATGGATCAGGTAATGTTGTTCCAGACTTAAGTGCACCTCAACAGGTTAACCAAACAAATGAGGGGATCTTCATAAGTCAAACCAAATATGTCAAGGAACTTCTGAAAATGTTTGACTTTCAGAACCTCAAGCATTCAAGCACACCCATTGCAATTAATGCTAAACTAGAAGAAGATTCACTTGGTAAGTCAGTAGACCCAAAGACATACAGAGGTATGATTGGTTCTCTACTCTATCTTACAACTTCTAGACCTGATATTCAGTTTAGTGTGTATTTGTGTGCTAGATTTCAATCAAATCCTAAGGAAAGTCACATGTTAGCTGTTAAAAGAATTTTCAAGTATCTTGTTGGAACATGTGATCTTGGAATTTGGTATCCTACTAGTTGCAAGTTAGATTTGATTGCCTATTGTGATGCTGATTATGCTGGATGTAAATTAGATAGAAAAAGCACAAGTGGCTTGTGTTTATACTTAGGTGGGTGCCTAATCTCTTGGGCTTCTAAAAAGCAACATTCAGTTGCTCTGTCAACTGCAGAGGCTGAGTATGTTGCAGTTGGTAGATGTGGCACTCAAATTCTTTGGGTGAAACATCAACTTCTTGATTACAACCAAGATTTAGGTTGTGTTCCCATTCTTTGTGACAACACAAGTGCCATAAATCTGTCTAAAAACCCAATTCAGCATTTCAGAACAAAACATATTGAAATTAGACATCATTTCTTAAGGGATGAAGTAGCAAAGAAATCTTTTGAACTCCACTTCATTGAAACTGAAAAACAAATTGCCGAAATCTTTACCAAACCTCTTCCTGACAGTAGATTTTCAACTTTGAGGAGAAAGCTTGGTCTTTGCAAATGTCCATCTTCTTGAATCTCTCTCATTTGGGTTGAGTGTTTAGGCATATTTTGAGGGGGAGTCATTGTTTCATCTTTCTTCTTTGCTTCCTTGATTCATATTGTTCACATCTCTCACTATTCAAATTCTATTTCTTTTTGACAATGAATTCTTCAACTCACATTGTGTTGAACTTCTTAGTATATCAAATGGTGATTTGAAGAAGGACAAGTTCTGCTTGTCTGGACACTTTCACTATGCGAGAGTATATGTCTCCGCCAAGTACCAAGAAATGAATATGCAATCGTTGAGGGGGAGCTTTTGTTGTTCAAAGAGAATCATTTCTGATTTCAAAATACTTGCAATATTTTGATGAAAAGTGGTTGGAATCCTCATCTCAGGGGGGCTAGAGAATTCACAATTTATTTCTTTTGCAAAATTCAAAACTCTTCTTGAATTACATCAACTTCCTTGCATGATGTCCTCACTGAGTTGTCTAGAACCTCAAAATGATTCTTTGAGTGATCTACTATATTTTTTTAGTCAACTCTCATCTATATTCTTCAAAACTACAGAAATTCAAATCTCTTTCAAAGACTGAAGGATAATGTGTACCTTGAATTTAAACATTTCTTTATTTGTAACTGATGTTGGATATAAATGATTTCAATTTTACAAAACTCTCCACAAATTGATAACTCAACAGAGCAATGACACATATGCTGAGAAACTACACACCTTCACAATGAATGAAGTGCCATGTATGTCATGAGGCATTACTGCTATCTCTGTTCAAAGGGGTTCACAATAAAAAATACATGCAAAAAAAATGCTCTATACTTTTTGATGATGACTGAGTAACTGGAAATATTGGCGTCTGATAAACGTATATTTTCATGTCAAAAGGTCATCATTTACCCCTTGAGACTTGATAATAGGTAAATCTTTAGTATCCAGGGACTATGGTGTGTAAAAAGTATTAGTTCTTGAGTGAACAAGATTTATCACATTTGATAGTTTGATTTTTTTTTTAAAATGTCTATCAAAGGAGAATTGTTTAAAAGAATCATCCCTATCCATCATCAAGTTGTTTTTACAAAAAAATTGTTTACTTTCAACACACTTGATTTCAATCTAAAAGACATTTTTTTATTTCTTTGGATTTGAAGAATATGGTAGTTTGTAGTTGATTGTTGGATGTATTATATCCCTCAAATCATCATTTTAATGGCTCAAGTCACTGAATGATCATATCTTGTTGGATGTTGTGTAAAACTTAATTGTGTTGAATTTCTGAAAAATATGACAAATGAATTTTTTAGCCTCTTAAAAATCCTTGAAATGTTAATTCCACCCATTGTTCATCATTCTAAAGATGTCCCAAAGCTCACAAAATTTTCCCATACTCAAATCTCAACTTTTCATCAGGCTAGGTCGACACTACCTCCATCTAGTGTCGACACACTCTAGCCCAGGTCGACACTAACTTCTTATAGTGTCGACACATACCCCTGCCAGGGCGATTCAAGTCTTGGGCGCCGGTTAGGGTCTTCTTGTACCTGCAAGGCATTGCACCTCCAAAACCCCTTTTATATGCAAGGTCGACCCCATGACCACCTTCCACCTTTAAAAACGGCAGCCACTCCACCTTCTTCCCTCCTCCAACCCATCCTTGTCCTTCTTCCTCTCATTCCTTTGTCTCCATCCTCTGCTCTTCCACTCCCTCTTGCTTCCATGGCCCCCAAGCAAGCCCCTCGTCGTGGAGCAAGGTCCAGGGCAACCGCAAGGCCCATTCCGGTGGAAGAAGCACCACCTTCTGAGAGGAGAAGCAAGAGACGCCATGACCCTGCGGAGTAGCCAGGGCCTTCCTCTGCATCTCCTTCTTCTGCCAAGAGAGGTAGGATACCCTCTGTTAGAGGTAGAGGGACTACAAACCCTAGGAGACGAGTTCTGGTTTCTTCTCCTGAAGCATCTGCAGAGTCATCCTCTCCATCATCTGGATCTTCCCATCCATCTGAGGCAACCCCTTCTAAAATAGTTTGTGAAGGGAAGACCATTCTGAAACCCAGGGCAGTGGACTTGGAAGACAGTGAATTGATTGTTGCATTTCCTGAAGTCATAGAATTCTTCAAGTTTAAGTCTTGGCTGCCTTTCATATCTGAGTTTAGAATCATGTACCCCAGACTTGTCCAAGAATTTTACTCTAATTTGGAATGCACTGATGAGGGGTACAAGTCTGTGGTTAAAGGTGTTGAGTTAGACATGCCTATTGCTTTGGCTGCTACATTGTTCAAAGTTCCTGATGAGGGTACAGATTATCATAATTTTGAGTTTGATCTTCATGAAGCTTATTCCATTTTGACTGGTCTTCCATCTGATGAGTCTGATCCCAAACATACTCATGTTTTAAAATTCAACACTAACCACTTTCCTCCAGTGTTGAGACTCACTCACCACATCCTCACCACTATTATCACTCCCCAGGGTGGTGGCAGGGACAGACTTACTGATATCTAGAGATATGTGATTTACTGCATGAAGAAGAACCTCAAAATCAACATCCATGTAATCTTGTACCAAATAATTTCTGAGACCACTAGGAAAGATCTCCATAGATCTCTTCCCTATGCAGGTCATCTCACTCCTATTTTTGAGCACTTTGGTGTGTCTCTAGAAAATGAAAAATCTCAGACAATTCCCAAGTCAAATATCTATTGCTTCAAACATCTGCAAAAATTTATGGGATTTAGACTTGAGGGTGACCATGTCAGAAGGGGACCAATTGTTGAGGCACTTGAGGTAGTGGCACCTCCTGAGGACCAGCCTCAAGCTAATGAGGACCAACCTCAAGCTAATGAGGACCAACCTCAAGCTAATGAGGACCAGCCTCACATTCCAGAGGAACAGCCTCTTGCTCCTGAGGATCAGCCTCAAATTGAAACTGCCAGTCATTTACCCCAGGATGCACCTCTCATTCCTCCATTTCAAGCCTCTTCACCTATTCACCCCTCAATGGATTTACCTACCTTCACCCCTCAAGCTCCAACTCAAGCTCAATCCTCTAATGTCTTTGGTGGACCTTCTGTTCCACCAGAGTTGTACTCTTTTTTGAATGAGAAGTTTGACACCTTCACCTCAACAGTTCAAGAAATGTCAGAAAGCTTCAATTTGAAAGTACAAAGGCTTGAGAATACAATGACTGTCAAATTCATTGAGCAGAAAGCAGCTTCAGACCATGCAGCACAAAGATTTAATAGGTTGATTAGAACCTTGGCCGATGCTTCTGTTGAGTTGAAGGAGCATCAAGATAAGTTGGAAAAGATTCTTCAGGGAATTTTGACAAATTCCCAGGCTGATGTGTTCAACACTAAGGAAACACTCACTCAAATTTCCAAGACAAGATTATCTTTTGCTCATTTAGTTGATGACCTAGAAAGAATGAAAAATCTATCAGCTCACATTGACAGTGAAATGACTGCCCTCAAGAAGGAGCTGAAGAACATCAACAAGTATGGACATGACAGTTCATCTTCTAGTGCACAACCTTCTTCAGTTGACTTGTCCTCACTTCAGTATACCATGTCTGATAATAGTCAATGGCTGGAAGAGATTGTTTACACTAGACTCTCCACCATGCAGAAGCAACTTCATTCAAACCTTCATGCCATGGAATCCAGACTTAAGTCCATCGAAGCCATTCTCCTTCCAATTCCTCCTCCTCCTACTGCTTAATGTATCTTCTTTTGATGATGTCAAAGGGGGAGAAAGATAGAAAGCAAGAAAACTCTTCTTTTGGAACGATGCTTTTCTCTTGGATGATTGTAAAGAAAGAAAGAAAGTTTTCTGAAATGTTTCTTTTTGAAAGATTGTAATAAACATATCCTTATGAATGAAATGACACTTGTTGGTTGAAATGAAAAGAAACATCTTTGTCTTGAATGTGATTGAGTTTTGAATGAATGTCATGAATGTGAATGTGAATGAATGGATGCTTGTCAAGCTGCTTGGCCATTTGTGAAAATAGCTCATTACTAGTAACATTGTGACTCTCATGTGTGCAAATTTCAAATGTTACTAAAATATGTTCAAAGGTCTTTGACAAGTGTGAATAAAAAGGAATTGAAACATAGCTCAGTGTCAATCAATGCTTTTCAAATTAAGTGATTGAGTAAATAAAAAGCTTAAAATCACATTTCATTGAAACTTCGAATTTTCATATGAACTTAATGTTGCCATCATCAAAAAGGGGGAGATTGTTGGGTTGAGTGTGAAGACAATTCATTTCCCCTCATATTTTGATGATGACAAGGTGTGATTTTAATGCAAAATAATTGGAACATGTTAAATGCACCACACATGTTATGACCATTCAAAAAGCATGTTTTCAAACATATTTATCATTTATTTTCATGATAATACATTGAACTAATGAAATATGTGTTTAATTCTCAGGGACAAACATTTCTTGCAAGAGTAGTGTCGACACACCCCATACTGGTGTCGACACAATGCTCCAAGCCCTAAGCCAAAAGATGAAGAAATGGTCAAGTAGTGTCGACACTAAACCAAGTCAGGTCGACACTAGACCCAGCTCCCAGTGAACCCTGTCAACAGGCCTCGATAGTGTGTCGACACTAAACCAGATAGTGTCGACACTAGAGAGCCTTCCCAGAAGGCCTATTTGTCAATTCTCTCCAGTGTGTCGACACGGATGAAGTGGTGTCGACACTAGAGACCTCTCCCAGGGAAGTTTTTCTGCCAGTCTGGGACAGTGTGTCGACACCAGACCAAGTCAGGTCGACACACTCCGGAAAGTTTGTGACTTAAATCATCTCCTGGACACGTGGCACCCTAGGGATTTGGTGGATCGGCCTTGGATCATGTGCCCACGACCCCCAAGGGTACTTTTGGATATCTTGGGCTATAAATAGTCCCCCATTGGCCATCCAACCTAGAAGAGAGCAGAAGAGAGCCTCCAAGATTCTTCCAGAAGCTTTTTGGCGGCAAAGCTGTTCTCCTCCCTGTTCGTGCATCCTCTTGTGCTTCTTCTTTCCAATTCCCACATCTCCAAGCACAAGAAGGGAGATCTGATCCAAGATGGAGCAGTAGGATCAACTTCCAAGGTGCAGATCAAGTAGAAGCAGTCTTTTGTGAAGAATTCGAGGAAGATCCTGAAGATCAAATTACAGAGCATCGCCCAGGGACTTCAAGAGATCAAGCCCCTTCACAATTCGAAATCTACAAGGGAGTCTTCTGAAGAACAAGGATATTTCAATCAATTTATCATTTCTCCCTTGTGTCTTCTTGGTTGTTCTAGAGATTGTGCAGTGTCTATTGCATCAATTCTCTTAAATGAGCCTTTTGAGATCAGATCTTAGCTAGAGGATCTGGATCTTTTGTTGTTGTCTAGCAAAGTATTTGTGAGTCATTGTACTCAGTGGTTTATGAGCCTGTGTGCTCAGTGTTGAGTCGTCGCACTCAAGTTTGGTTGAGCAATTGTGCTCAAGTGTCTAGAGTAGTCTTGCTCTAAGTGTTGTGTTGAGTTGTAGAACTCTTTGTGGTGGAGTTGTCAGGCTCCAGTGTGTGTGTATCCAAGTTGATAGTGGATCCTCACTGTGTGAGGGGTGGATGTAGGAATCACATGGTGTGATTTCGAACCACCTAAAAATCTCTGTGCAGTGGTTTGATTGTGGTTTGAATTTACTTTGCGTTAGATGCATGCTTAGGATCTTTCGAATTCACATCTAATTAACTTGTTCGCACACTCTTATTACACAACTCACTCAATCACTCATCAGATCTAAATTGCTCTTTCAAATTGCCTCTGATTCTATGCATTGTTTTAAAATTGGCTAAGCTTCCGCAATAGTTGGCCTAGATCTATTCAACCCCCCCCTTCTAGATCTTGTCCATCACATCTTCGATCCTTCAATTTCTTGTGAGAGTTTGGTTTTTTTCGTGAGAGCGACCAGAGTAGTTCGAGGGCTTGTTCGTGCTGTAGTATAGAAGAGGCATAGTTGATCGTAAAGAAGGGATATGATAATGCCTCCTTTGTACAGAAGGTGTTCGTGACGCAAATCCGATTGAAGAAGGGGACTGTCTTGGGTTGGCTAAGGCGGGCTTCACCAATGTTGATTTGCAATTTCTGGAGTTTTTGGAGGCAAGTAATTAGGGATTTCATTTTGTGGTTTAGTGTTCCACTATTTTCTATTTTATTGGATTTATAGAAAGATTTTTGGGTCTTTGTTTCCCATTGTTATTTCATGTATTTTCTGTGAGTTTTTTGTTTGAATGAACTTGACGTTCAGATTGTCTGCTGCTAAGTTCCAGGTTGGCGACAACCTATTGTGATGTTAATAGGAGTTGGCGTCCTAGATATTGTCATCAAGTTTCACTTGATGCCACCATATTGCTAGTTATGAGTGTCCTGCAAGCCAACTCACATTAGTGATGACACTTGTACTAATCTATTTTGGTAATCATATTAATGATATTTTCTCACTTTATATTACATACATGAGATGATGTTTATATTCTGATGTCTATGGGTTTGTGCAATGAGAATTGGATCATGATGAAATCAAGATAATGTGACTAGTTCTCTTTAAATACATATCCTAAATATTTCTGGTCATATGTTAATTGAGAAGGACATCGAGATAACCAGACAGAATAGTGTGCTGTCTACCCGTCCATATGATGGAGGTAGCTGGTCTCAGAGCTACTTGTGTGGAGACACTAAGGGTATGGTGCAGTGCTCATTGGAGAATGAATTCACTAAATGATTCATTCTCGGAATGCGGTATGGTTGATGATACCTGATTATCAGACAATGATTCTATGGTCCCAGTTGTGTAACTGGTCCTTGGACTTGAGACACCAATGATGTCTTGTTTGAGTATTACTTTCTTTGATGTTGGACTTATAAGTCCAGAAGTTCCAGGTCTAGTACAACCAGCTATTGAGAATGGTAGTTAACCTTATGAAGATAATTGTGTGTCAATAATAGATCATCCACTCTTGGTATTATGAGAGGAATATCCCATGTGTTCTTACTCAGCCAAATCGCTGACCAAGGTTAATCGGATTGAGAGAGAAAGAGTTCTCCGAGAGAATTCGATAAGAGCAAGAATCAAATGGATTCCATATGGGCCTAATAGTACCATGTCTTATATATTGTCTCGGGGATGTTAGACGGATGAGAGATTAAAAGTACATGGTAGTTGGGAATAGATAGGTCTAATAGATTAGATCCCCCTGTACCGTCTAGGGACTATGGTGTAGTGACATAGTACGTCCATAGTTGATGAGTTGAGTGAACTATTGGACCACAGATGTAGCACCCCGACGCGGAATTTCGGAGCGGAATTATAATTATTAAATAGTACAGAGCGAGAAATAAATGACAAACTATTACACAATTGGGCTAATGCCAAAAGAAATTCAATTCCATTAATAATTCATCAAATATCTAATACATTCATCAATCAGAGCCATAACTAGGCCCAAAGTACTTTATTCAATCCAAACTGATACATATTGACTAAATAACTACTAATCTAACTATCTACTATGCCATGATAGCTGATCGGGTCACTCCTGAGTAACATCCTCGTCCCCATCCTCGTGTGTGTGGTACTCACCATCTGACTCACCTGAACACATGAATTAAATACGCAGGATGAGCGAATAACGCCTAGTAGGATTTAATATCTCATGAGAACAAGCATGGTTTAAATGATTAATGTCTTAAATGGCAGGGTAACTAAAGAGTATAGTCATGTAGAGCAAGTAACGATAGCAAGAGAACAATAGCACTGGTACAGGTAAAAATAGTACAACGAGAATGATAATGGAATGGCTATGTAACGAACTAGCATGTAATGATAGGACTTGTATAGCACTTGAATAGATTGCACTTGTATAGCACTTTGATTGTCATAGATTAATTGTTATAGTATTAAATGGCACTGGATGCATGCCGTACACATCCTAATCATGTAACCCTCATGAGAAAATGGCACTCTTCGGGAGCTCTCCCCAGGACCAGACCGGGCCCTATTGCACTGGCATATAGCATTGTTTGTTATTTTAGACAATCAATTGTATGGCCAAATAGAGTACCAAGAATAGTTGAGAATAGTAAATGAATAGACGAGAGAGTAGAGAGAAAGTGAACAGATGAGAGTAACAAGATAATAGATGAGATAGGGGTATAATCGTAAAACAACGTTAACCATCGATAGTAACAGTTGCACAGCACTAGGTCGGGTGCCGGCAGTCTGGTAGAAGTCACCACCGCCCACTAGCCGTGCTATGAACACATGCCAAATGGTCTGGCGTGATCACAAGGTAAGAAGGATACACACTAAGGCCATGGATCGTGCTGATCCCTAAGGGGTAACGGGTGTTAAGGTACAACTAGCTCATTGGCTAAGGACGTGCGCCAAAGTCAAGAAGACTTATGGAGGCCTTGACAAGGAGTCCCTGGCCCAGTCGAGAGTATTCCCGATGGAGAGGTGGTCCATGTCAAGAAAGTGTGTAGAAAACAAGTGTCCGTCGTGCCTCGAGTGCTCGAAGGCCGAGGGAAGCGATCACGGTATTCAAATCACGCGATTAAATCGAAGACAAGTGCAAATAATTAAATAGAGAAATTTAGTAATTAATTTCACTTAATTACCAGATACGTTATTGAGTAATTTAATAGGGTTTAATGGCAAACATGATTGTTAAGTGTGTGCAAGTGTAAGAAATCAAGAGAGCATGTATGATTGTGCACATGACTTTTAGATTAATGAATTCCATGTAATATTGCCCATTATTAATTAATAAGTCGAAATTAATCATGGCAAAACTTAATTAGAGGTAAACAGGGTTTATATGGCAAATTAACAGGGTTATATTGGTAAATTCAGGGTTTTGGTCGTTATACTGCTGTCGCGACAGGGTGTACTGTCACGTTCAGGTCGCGACACAAGGCCCGGTCGCGTATTGCTGAACCGGCCACTAGGGTCAAACTGGCCAGGTCACGACATGCAGACCCATCGCGTTCAGGACGCGATGGATCCCTGTGTCGCGACCCCCACTGAGATCGCGACGGGTCGGGCCGTCGCGACTCCAGAAGGTGGCCCGAGCCCAGAAAAGAGGTTTGCCCTTTTTCCAGGTGGGTTCCATCCCTCCCAATCATGCTACAGGGTACTTCAAAAATCGATATAAAATCGCACAGTAATCCAAAAATCATGAAATTAATTTTAAACAAAAATAGACAAGGAGATCTATTATTGTGTACGATGAATTAGAAAACAAACATGTATAGGGCATGCTTTGATAGGGTCACATTACAGTGACCTAAATATGCATAGTCAAGGAAAAATGATTTTATTGACAACGGATACAGTATGAAAATTGGGGCAAATAGGGGCGTTTGAAAGCTAAGAGCAACTAGTATTTATGAGAATATTTATAGGACATGAGATCAAGTACATGCGAGGATTATAAGAAAACTTTAGGGTTTAGATACAAGATGATGACAGGGATTAATACATTTAATACTCCTTCATGGAGCCATGAAAAATAGGGAAATCATATGGCTTTCAAAGAGGATCATGTGGGCTACCTAGGGTTAAATTTACACGATTTGTGCTTGAGAGATTGCCTACCTTTCGTTGCTGTAATGAAAACCTAAGTTTGGTGACAAAGAGAAGATGAAAAATCCCTTGCTCCAAGCCTTCTCCACCTTGCTCCTTCGTCCTCCAGCCTCTCCCTTCGTCTCCCAGAACTCTAGAAATGATCTATGGGTTGATAGGGTCGAATTGGGGGTGTTTTGTTTAGTTTAAGAGTCCTTACCCTTCTAAAACTCTTTCTTTCCATAAAAATCCGAATTTCCTTAATTATCATCTCCCTTCCTAGTATTTATCCCCTATTTAGGGCTGTGAAGAGAGCCAATTTTGTGGGTAATGGGTTAGGGTAAGTCCAGGACTCTTTTTTAGGATAGATATGACTTATTTAATATTTATCTTACCCCTTTTATTAATTACTAGTATTTTTAATCCGAATTTCACTTAATTAGCTCCCATCTCATGATGGGCTCTCCTCATTTGGGCCCACTCTTTCATGTTTGGGCCATTAAGACAACCCACTCCTAATTTTGGTTAATGGGTATTGATTTAATTCCCTTTTATTTCAATTATTCTCTCTTTATTCTAAATTAACTCTATTTATCACATTTATTTACTTAAAATTTTTATTTTATTGGGATTTAAAAATCCATGTTGCTACAACAGATATATGGAGATCAAGTTCTAAAGAAAAGAACTTAACTGCTTGATCTCCAATAGCAACCTGAGAGCTAAGAGGATTACAAGATAAATACAATGAAACTTAAACCCTTAGCCCACAGACTCTCCCCAGATGTACAATGATGCACAGAGAGAGTGAAGAGAGAAAGGAAGTTTGAATGCTTGAAGACTTTAGATGGTTGTTTGCGCGCACACTTCTTCTTGGGCTCGAGCTATTTCTCTCTTGCTTTGAGTGTGTATAGCGTTGCGGCTTCTCGCTGGATGTACACTCTTTCAGAAGGATTTCTGGGAAGGCTCTCTTGCGTTCTTCAGCCTTCCTTCATTCTTTTAAAGAGCAGCTTGAACAGATCCGTTGAAGTATAGCCTTTGGGGTTCTTGGATCTGTTGGGACTCATCATCATCTGCTATTCTTCTGCTTCTATCTAACAGACACTTGGTATAGAGGGAAGTCTAGATATTTGTAGGCAAAGAAGATAGTTAGATTAAGAGGTCCTTTGACAGAAGGCCCATACCTTGTTATGTGATAGCCTGCTCATTCTTCCTTAAAGAAGAGCAAGGGTTTTTCCTCTTCAAGGGTGAAGAGAAGACCAGCCAAAGTGCTGGGTGTCTGTCCAATTGAGGGACTTGTACTCAGTGTCCCCCTTGTGTTAAGGGAAGAACCAAGCTGGGGTTGGTGTCAGCAGAACCTAACTAGGGGTTTAAGTCTAGCAGAACCGCACTGAGGTTTGTTCCAAGAGGGTGACTTCTTGACCTATAACAAAAGTGAGTTTCCTTCCTACTCGGAAAGAAAGAGGACCAGCGGGGAGTTGGGGGTTTGTATATCCTTGGGGGATTGTACCCTAGTTAGTGAAATCTCAAGATTTGGTTAGAGACTGAACCTAGGTCTTTTTGAGAAGTACCGAACCAGGATAAAATTCTCTGTGTTCATTTGTGTGATTGTTTGTTTAAATTGCCTCTGCACTGCTACTCTATCTACTGTACACAATTACATTCACTAACCAAAGTTTTCAAGTGATGATTTTTATCTGTACTTTCAGATTATCCTATTCAACCCCCCCCTCTAGGCCATCCTTGCTGGCATGCAGAGGTCTATGATTTCTGCTGACATCTAGATATGTTAGGTGAGGCCTTTGCTTTTTAGCATAAGGAAGGAGTCCTTTTAGTCTTTATTTTGCTGCTGACTCCTTTTCTTACCTACCCTGATAAGATAGAAGGTACACAATAGAAAGATCTTTAGTCAGACAGAGAAATAATAATTTAAATATATGAAGTACATTTAAACTTTCATTTGGGCGCCAAAGACACTTTGAAACATTTGAAATGTAGAGGCAATCAATGTTTATTTAAAGGTAATTGATATTACAGAGGCAGTCAATGTTTCATAAAGATAATCAATGTTTAAGTGAAGCAATCGATGTTCTAATACAATCGATGTTTAAATGAATCAATCGATGTTTTTAAGATAATAGATATTTTAAAATAATCGATATAATCAATCGATGTGGAAGCAATTGATGTTTTTAAGATAATTGATATAAGCAACCGATTGTGAAAGCAATCGATATGAAAGCAATCAATGTTTCAATGCAATCAATGTTCCAATGCAATCGATGTTTAAGTGCAATCGATGTTTCAATACAATCGATGTTCTAAGGTAATCGATGTGAAAGACAATTAATGTTCTAAGACAATCGATGTTTCAGACATAACATCAATCAATGTTAGTGAAGACAATCGATGTGAACTTCGACTGGCCACTTCGACTGCCAACATCGACTCATGAAGAAATTTTGAATAAAACATGTTATTTCTTATGCATAAATAATCTTGAAAAATGGTAATAAATGTATTCATGTTATTTAAATTAAGCATGAGTTTTGTTATCACCAAAATAAAAGGATAAAATATAAGAGTGGTTCAACAATCTCCCCCTTTTTGGTGATAACAATCTCCCTCTTATATTTTATCCTTTTATTTTGGTGATAACAAAACCCATGCTTAATTTAAATAACATGAATATATTTATTACCATTTTTAAGATTATTTATGCATAAGAAATAACATGTTTTGTTCGAAGTTTCATCATGAGTCGATGTTGGCAATCGAAGTTCACATCGACTATCTTCACTAACATCGATTGTTGTTATGTCTGAAACATCGATTGCCTTAGAACATTGATTGTCTTTCACATCAATTATCTTAGAACATCGATTACATTAAAACATCAATTTCACTTAAACATCGATTGCATTGGAACATTGATTGCATTGAAACATCGATTGCTTTCACAATTGATTGCTTATATCGATTATCTTAAAAACATCGATTGCTTCCACATTTATTGCTTATATAAATTATCTTAAAAACATTGATTACTTCATTTAAACATTGATTGCATTAGAACATCGATTGCTTCACTTAAACATCGATTACCTTTATGAAACATTGATTGCCTCTACATTTCAAATGTTTCAAAATGTCTTTGGCGCCCAAATGAAAGTTCAAATGTACTTCATATGTTTAAATTATTATTTCTCTGTCTGAGTGAAGATCTTTCTGTTGTGTACCTTCTATCTTATCAGGGTAGGTAAGAAAAGGAGTCAGCAGCAAAATAAGGACTAAAAGGACTCCTTTCTTATGCTAAAAAGCAAAGGCCTCACCTAACATATATGGATGTCAACGGAAATCATGGACCTCTGCACATAACAAGGTATGGGCCTTCTATCAAAAGACCTTTTAATCTAACGGTCTTTTGTGCCTACAGATATCTAGACTTCTCTTTATACCAAGTGTCTGTTAGATAGAAGCAGAAGAAGAGTAGATGATGATGAGTCTCAACGGATCCAAGAACCCCAACAACTATACTTCAACGAATCTGTTCAAGCTGCTCTTTAAGAGAATGAAGCAAGGTGAAGAACACAAGAGAGCCTTCCTGAAAATCCTTCTAAAAGAGTGTACATCTAGTGAGAAGCCTCAACGCTATACATACTCAAAGAAAGAGAGAAAGAGCTCGAGCCCAAGAAGAAGTGTGCACGCAAGCAACCATATGAAGTCTTCAAGTATTCAAGCTTCTTTTCTCTCTTCACTCTCTCTGTGCATCATTGTACATCTGGGGAGAGTCTGTGGGCTAAGGGTTTAAGTTTTATTGTATTTATCTTGTAATTCTCTTAGCTCTCAAGTTGTTGATGGAGATCAAGCTGCTAAGTTCTTTTCCTTAGTATTTGATATCCACAGCCTACTCATTCTTCCTTAAAGCAGAGCAAGGGTTTTTCCTCTTCAGGGGTGAAGAGAAGACCAACCGAAGTGCTGGGTGTCTGTCCAGCTAAGGGACTGTACTCAGTGTTCCCATTATGTTAAGGGAAGAACCTAGCTGGGGTTGGTGTAAGCAGAACCCAGCTAGGGGTTCAAATCTAGCAGAACCGCACTGGGGCTTATTCCAAGAGGGTGGCTTCTTGACTTGTAACAGAAGTGAGTTTCCTTCCTACTCGGAAAGGAAGAGGACCAGCGGGGAGCTGGCGGTTTGTATATCCTTGAGGGGATTATATCCTGGTTAGTGAAATCTCAAGATTTGCTTGGGGACTGGATGTAGGTCTTCCATTTGAGAAGTACCAAACCAGGATAAAATTATCTGTGTTCATTTGTGTGATTGTTTGTTTAAATTGCTTCCGCACTGCTACTCTATCTACTGCACACAACTACCTTCACTAACCAAAGTTTTCAAGTGGTGATTTTTATCTGTACTTTCATATTATCCTATTCAACCCCCTCTAGGCCATCCTTGCTGCCATCTGTGGGCCAACAAGTGGTATCAGAGCAAGTCTCTTCAAACAAGTAGATCTCACAATCTAAAGAGCAAAGATCAATGGCAGCTCAAGGATTTGCTGAAGGCCAATATGTCAACAGACCACCCTTATTTGATGGAGAAGATTACAACTATTGGAAAACAAAGATGGAGTTTTTCCTCTAGGGTTATGATTATCAACTATGGATTATCATTGAAGAAGGAGACCTGATAGTTCTCAACCCAAGAGAGGAGTGGACAGACAATGACAAAAAATTGCACTCACAGAACAGTAAAGCCAAGAACCTCATTTGCTGTGCTATGACAAGAAGTGAATTCAATAGGATGTCAGCATGCAAATCAACCAAGGAAATGTGAGACAAGCTAAAGCTCACATACGAGGGAACCGACAAAGTGAAGAAAACTAGGATTGATATCCTGGTTACACAGTACGAAAAGTTCCAAATGCTGACAGGTGAGACCATTACCCAAATATATAACAGATTTACTGACATAACTAATGGTCTTGCAGGACTTGGAAAGATATACAACACTGGGGATATGGTAAGAAAAATTCTCAGACCCCTACCAAACCAGTGGACACCCAAAGTGACAGCCATCTAAGAAGCTAATGACCTTACAACTATGTCATTAGAAAAACTTATCAGATCATTGATGGCACATGAAATCAACATGGAGCGACTATCTCAAGGCACAACTAAGAAAAATGTCACTAATGCTATTAAAGTCATAGCTGCTCCTTCCTCTTCTTTGTCTAGTTAAAAAAATACAGGTTCTGAAGATAGTGATGTTGATGATGTCTTGTCAAAGCTTCAGAAGATCCTTAAGAAGAAGAAGAATGTATCAAGAAGGATCCAGAAGAAAGACAAAAAGAAGAAGGAACCAGTCTATTATGAATGTAGGAAGCCTAGACATCTAAGACCTAATTGTCCATGGCTTAAGAAAACTGGTCAAAAAGATAAATCCAAGAAGAAGCAAAGAAGTGATGAAAAGCACAAGAAATATGAAAGGAAAGCCATGGCGGATGTATGGGATAATGAAGAAGTCTCCACTTCAGATTCATCAAGCTCAGATTAAAAAAAAGAGCAGGTAAGTCTAGCTCTCATGGAAGGACTGGATGAGGTACATTTTGACCCATCTTTTAATTCTTGTACTGATTTAGGGTCAGAGTCTGAAGACTTAGAAGATGTCTTTAATGAACTTTATAAAAAATAAAAAAGGTGTTGTAAAAGAATTAAAGAATATGAAAAATAACCTTACTTGTTTAGAAAATACGAATTCTGATCTTAAATCAGAAATGGAACATTTGGAAACACAATTAAAGGAAAGTAAAAATAATAATTATCTTTTGAATGAATATTTAAAGATCAAGAACAATGAAAAATTAGAGTTAGAAGAAAAATTGAAAACTCTAGCTGAAGAAAATCTTTATTTAAAAAAATCAGTTAGAAAATTAACAAAAGGTAAAACATCTCTAGCTCTATACTTAAAAGACTCAAAATCTGGCAACAATAAACAAGGTTTTGGATACAAACCTCCTGAAAAAGGAAAATAAATTAAGTATCCTAAAAAATATCCATTGCCAAAATTTGTGAAAGAAACCAAGATGCCTCAGAAAAGGCCCAGTAATGAACAAATACTCTCAAAAGAAAAAGGTTTCTAATCATGTTCTAAACAAACACCACAAAGACAATAAGTGCAACAACCCTAGATATTTACGCCCAATAAGGCTCCATATCCAAGTCCGCCTCCCGCGATCGGACCGAAGTCTCGCAAGAGATAATGCACATAAGTGTCTAGTAAGAATATAAAAGACAACCACGAGGGTATAATATATATGAAAGTACAAGTAATTATACTCCTTTACCTTAAATTTCCATTGTCCCAATACATTATTACATGTCCAAGAGAAAAGTACAATTACCTGGGGCATACCCCGAGGGAGCAAAGCTCACACTAACATAACTACAACTCAACTGCTGGTGGTACAAGTCTGCTCCGACGACGCTGCAAGCCAAATACACGGCTAACACCTGAAAGAACTATAAGGGAGTGAGCCTCAACAAGTCACAGGCTTAGCAAGGACCTCCAAAAACAACTACAAACCAACAACTGAAAGAAGAAACCAAGTCCTCAACCCCTAAGGGTCTCACTTGCAACACTAACTGAAGCACTACGAAAGTAAAACGTGCTAACAATAAAACATAATTAAATTGCATTAAATGTAAACACATTAACCACCATGACTACAAGAAATAAGGGAAGCAACAAGACTAGTATAGACACACTAGTCCACCACAACAATTGAAACCACCACGCCTCGGGCCATATAGGCCAACCACTAACAGACGGTAAGGTGACTGACAACACGGGGTCAGTCCCCCGCAGAACGAACGAGTGAAGCAAGGCCACATAGGCCAACAACCAATGAAAGGTAATGGGACTAACAACAAAGGTTAGCCCATCACAATACCCACGATAGCAACACATCAAAGAGCTACCCACACAAGGGAACACTACAAATGGAAGGTCACACAACGCGACTCTGACAGAAGTTGGTCCCCCTCAACACCTAAAAAGGCTAGCACACTGCGTGCCACAATAGCCAACAACCCACATAGGGTACATGTACCTGAAGTCACAAGGTACCACAACAGAACCACAAGTGTCACTGTGTCATCAGCACGACACACAACAATTGGTCACAAACCACAATTGGTGAATCACCACTCATAAGCCACAACCACTGACAAAGTATGAGTCGGAAAGAACGATGCCACCACACGAGAACGGACTACTGGTTCATGACAACAGTGTCCAACCCGGACAACACAACACAAGAACTACCACTTAGTCTTGCAATCAAGGAAGAAAGGTCCAATTGCCGCTCCACAACCACACAGTAAAGCCAAAGAACAGTGGAGACCAACCAACACCACACCTACAGTCCACACAGCTATAGGCCCATGCCAGACACCTTTAGGGAGTCTGACCCGAGCTCTTTAAAGTGAGGCATTAGAAAACATGACTAGCTGCGGCCCAGTACGTCTACTGGTGTTCGTACCCCCAACCACGAGCGCGCTACAAGCAACCTCACACCTACAAACACGAGTCGCTGCCCTCTGTCGTCTTTCTCTCAACCAGACGTACAACTCAAACACAGGAGTGAGGGTGTCCAGGAAGACGACACAGATCTCAATGGTACACACAGTACAGGACACGCCCTGAGCACAACGTGCTTGGCTCACACAGAACCTGGGGTACCCGATTGGAGAGGCATTCCGAATTAGGCATTGAACCACCAAACTCGGCCAACCCACATACTACACCGATTACTTAACATAACTATAAAACTTATAGCAAGATACACAAATCATAATTACCTTGTCACTGGTCATCACGTGACCTCCAAGCAACTACACACTGCTAAAGACATAAACCACATTACAGTCTTGCCAATCATTGGTCATTTCATGACCTCCATAGAAACACACCACTATGCACATAAACCACACATATGAATTGCATAACCTTTTTAACATGCTTAACAAGATTAACATAACCATTAACCTAAACATGCTTTACTAATCATTAATCAACTCAGAACAACTTAAAATACCCTAAATGACCTGTGCTAGGTCCACACAGGACCCTCATTTCCCAAAGCTTAACAACTTATTTCGGGCCGAAGAACGTGACAAGGGCCACTGTCGCGTTAAAAATGCGACAGCCCGAAAAACCACAAACCCACACTGGAACGCGACGGAGTCTACCGTCGCATCAAGAACGCGATGGCCCGACAGGACGCATTCACAAAGTAGAACGCGATGGGGCTAGGGGTCGCAAACTGAATGTGACAGCCCGACCCGTCGCCTTCTCAGACAAAAACCCTGTACTATGGTTCTTACATAGAAACCACCTCAAATCCTCATTTTCATGCATGCCAAGCTTCTACAAATCAATTACACTATACTAGGAGCACAACCACACATCGATACATATTTAAAATGCCTCAAATCAATCAAATAACGTGAATAAGACAAGGAAAGTCCCTACCAACAAGAAGAACTCGCAGAACAAAGCTTGATCGGCATTCTCCACTCTCCGAGCAGCTTCCACGCACCAAAACCACGTCAAGACACAAGCTTCAAAGCCGACATTGCCAGAAATCGCCGCAGAAAGCCTCTCCCCGGTCGAACAGAGCTTCTTGCTCTGTTTGGCCAGAGAGCCAAACTTATCCCAACTAGAAACAAGAATGCGACATAGCAGCCTATCGCGTTCAAAACACGACATACCTAACTGTCTCCTTCTCAAAACTCGTCATGCCACACGTCAAAAAGGTGGTATGGAGAACATGACCTAGTAGACCGTCGCGTTCAAAACGTGACATCTTGCTCCGTTGCGTTCACAACCAGTGAACCTGTGGGCTGTTTGGGCTAAAACCACCGGCCCACAACACCCACACAACGCACGAAGACAACGACCAAGGCTCAATGACCCCACATGGGTCATGAGCACCACATCAGAACCAATAAACATAGATCCGAATGATCATGATGTTACAATAAGAACTGCAAAATAGATTACATTCATAGTTGTTCTCATTGCAATAAATTAGGCCACACAGTAAACACCTACACAACTAGGCACTTAGTATGGATTCCGAAAGGATATTTTCATGCATCTAACTATCAAGGACCCAAAAAGATTTGGGTACCTACTTCTGAATAAGTTGTTTGCAGGATAGCCTTAGAACATCAGGAACAAAGGATGCTCAAAGTATTGGTGACTACCAGCTCTTCATCCAACTCAAATCTGAAGAGGGAGTAGTCACAGATTTGTATTTGATATACGATACTACTAATAAGGTTTAGCCAGTTTTCTATTTTTAAGATCAATGCAGGTAAAACTCTTGAAGATTTGACAAACAACAAATGAATATGTTATGAAACAACAAGATCAAACACCAACAAGTGGAAGTACAACAACAGATGTCGATAGACTCAAGATCAGAAGAAGATTACCTTAGGGTTCTGCTAAAGGAATCCATGTTTGTCCATGGTAGGCTTTTCAGATTTTTTAAATGGACGATGGATTTTTCCCCTATGAAGGATTCAACTGTTGTTCTGGTCTGGCTACACATGCCAGGGCTCCCTACAATTTTTTTCTGTGAATCTATGATAAGATCCATCGCCAGTAGTATTGGTCCAGTGCTACAGGTTGACACTAACACCTCAAGGATGATGCTATGGTGGTGTGTGTCCAACTTGATGTCTCCAAAAAGCTACTGAATCGTATATGGGTTGGGGTTGGATCAGGGGGTTTCTGGCAGTCGGTTGTCTACCTTGACCCTCCACTCTTCTATGTTTCTTGCTTACGGCTTGGTCACTCTAACACAACCTGCAGATAGGTCGCCTTGAGACCTGCAAACAAAGAACATGCCACCCAGGGTAACCAACTGGATCATTCCTAGCTCCCAACCACGCTCAAGACCACAATTTGGAGACCAGTAAAAGATGGAATCAAAGAGAAATACATGGCTACTCATCAGCAGAAGAATCCAACGATGGTGCATGTGAATGAAGCCTTCATGGTTGCTGGCCATCTTCATGAGCCACCTACTGTAGCAACCTGATATTTTAAATAATTAAATAAATAGAAATAATAGGAGAAATGAATTAAATAAAAAACTAAATAAACATTACAAAGTAATGGGCTTGTTATATTGGTTCACTTAAAGGCTAATGGGCCAAGCTAGGAGTTAGATTATGGGTTGAGAGGAAAATACCCAAGAAATTCGTCACTCTAATTACATAGAAAATATGAAAGGGTAAATTAGGGTTTAAAAGTATGGCAATTAGCCATGAATGGCAAGCCAAATCGTCACCCACCATAGCAGCAACCTTCTAAAGGGTTTTCCACTCCAATTGGGAGGGGAGATCACCAAAACATGGAAGGGAAGAGCTGGAAATCGCATCCCACCTTTCCTAGTTACACTAGGACATGGAAAAACCCTAAACATATAAGAACTCATCCTAAAACTAAAGGGGAAGGTTCACACACTTGTTGGGGTCGTGGGAAGTGGAGCTAGGGCATCAAGAAGGGAGGAGAACGGCTGGAGAAGGGAGCTTCTTCCCCAGCATCGTTCTGCTTCGACCTGTGCACAGCCCTGACTTTAAGCTTCACAAAGGTAGGTATTCTCGGGCCAAATATGAATCTAAATCATCCTATCTTGTAGAGCATCTTGTCTACTTTTGTTTGCAAGTGGTTTGCCCAAATTCCATCATGTAATCGTCGAGTTATAAGCGTTTTCCCATCATTGCGCATGACTGTCCTATTTCTTGTTCATGCCTATTTGCACACCTAACGAGACCAAATTGATTCAGTCTAAAGGCATAGATCTCTTCATCTTGATGACCTCTACAAGTTCCATGTTCATCACTTTGTTCCATGTGCTCTAGTTTAAGAGATATAAGCGTTGCATGAGTTTCGGTACATGTTCCTACATTTTTCTAGGTTTCGGTTTGAACGTTGAATCGTGTCCAGTCCAGACGACGCGATTTAGGTGAATAGTATCATGTCGGCTTTTGTCACCGCGATTACCTGATGTCGAGGCTGACATGTTTTGGCGCGTCCAAGCGCCTCAAACTGTGCGCCGTTGACCTGTCAGACGACCGTTGAAACACGATCGCTAAGGTCGTCACGTTTCAGGGAATTTTCCCGCCTCTGGGAAATCACGCTAAGGTTTGCATGAACGTAGCGGTCTTTGCCGACGCGTTTCAGCCCGCTTCAGAATTGCGGCCATAATCCCCCGATGCAATTCACATGTATTATTCTAGCAACGATTTATGGCCTATTTAAATGATTAATTAGGGTTGTTAAGCTTGGTTATGACCTGTAACACTGTGTAATGAACAGTAAATTACCATGGAAACATACTTTGATATAATTACATATTTCCTCAATTTAAAAGCTATTGTGCACGACTATATCATGCTCTTATGATTTCATACACATGCACACACTTCAAACGATTATCTTTGCCATGAGACTATGCTGAAATTATTTGAATAACTTATATGGTAAATTACTTAAATAATTACACATTAATCGCCCATTATAATAATGACATTGTTTCCACTTTATTACGTGGTTTTGGAACGCCGATATCGCCGCTCCACTGTTCTAGAATTCCTCTGGAACATCGAGCAACTAGTTTCCTCTACACACTACTTTCTTGACAAGTTGGAACCTCTCTATCAGACATTCCATTCTGGTAGACAAGGGACCTTTTGTTAAGACCTCCGTAAGACTCCGTACTCTGTGGATTCCCTCATGGAGACTGAGCTGGTTGTACCCTAACTCCCATAACACCCTTTAGGGATCGATATGATCCAAATGGCTTTAGAAGTTCTCTCTCATCTTGACTCATGCCGGTTAGTGGAAGGGTAGTGAATTCCACCTGACTGCCAACACCAATTGCGCGTGTTGTGCAACGGTTACTATCGCCCATTTAAATCGACGTTTTATGTGCAAGGACCTATAGTTCTCATCTATACTCTAATCGCTCATCTATTCCCACTCTCTTTGCTATCTCGTCTATTCATCTAGTATTCTCATCTATTTCTTGGTACTCTCTATTGGCCATTGACTGATTGTCTAAAGATAAACAATATAACTAATACCTAGCAATATATAAAGGGCCTGGTCAGGTCCTAGGAGGTGCGCCCAAAAGTGCTATTTGCCCGCGGGAGTTAAATGACTAGAGTGTTTGGCATTACACTCAAGTGCTATCTATCTCGACTATCTAAATGACAATCAAAGTGCTATACTATATTCGTTGTGCTATTTTACACTTTGTGCTATGGCCACCCTGCTCTGTGCTATATTTGGAAACTTGTGCTATTTCGATCACGTGCTATTGTGCTATCTCTTACGATACTTGACTCTCTCGCTTTATTATATAGTAACCCTGCTTTTAATACATTAATCATGTAAAGTTTGCTGCACCATGAGATATAAATCCTACTGGGCATTGTCGCTCACCCTACATTATTTGTCATTGTGTCTCAGGTGAGGCTGAGGAGAATGAATACACTCACGAGGATGGGGAGGACCAGGAGTGATCCATGAGTGCCATGACGACACCAAGTTATCCTAGATTATCTTAGTAGTCTTTTATTTCCATCTTATGTATTAGAGTCAATTGGGCCCTATGTTATGGCTCTGAGTTGATGTAATAGACAGTAGTTGAATTATCAATAAAAGTTATTTGATTTAGTTTTATTTAATTGTCCAATGGGTTGTTGTCTATTCTACGCTATATACTCGATTACTTGCAACTGCCCCACATTCCGATATTCCGCGTCGGGGCGTGACATTTTTGTGGTATCAGAGCCTAGGATATCCTTGCTAGGATAATTAAGTCTAGGATGTTCTAGGACGGACTGCCATGACACGTGTCTAAGTCAATTATCTTACCTATGTGAGATTTGGGTAGAACCCAGGGTTAAGATCTAAAGGATAATCACACATGCATGAATTAAACTCCACATCAATGTCCTAATGACAAGTTATTTTGTAGGAAACTTAAGAAACTAAGATGATGTCTGAACGTGCTCAAATGAGGGGCATGCAACAAATAATCCAAGAACTCACTCGTGCGCTTCTGCAAGTGGCACAAGGAGGAGGAGGAAACCGCGGTGCAAGCGAGCTGCATCGTAACTTTAGGAGGTTGAACCCGCCTAAGTTCAGTGGTTCTACTGATCCAGATGAGGCTGAGCACTGGCTAAAGGAGACGGAAAGGATTTTTCATGTCATGCAATGTGCAGCTGGGGACAAGCTGCTACTAGCTACATTTCAATTAGAGAAGGACGCCTGCGCTTGGTGGGAGTCAGTGGAAGCTACCAGGGCGAATGGTCAATTCACTTGGACTGAATTCAAAGAAGCCTTTAACTCCAAGTACTTCTCCGAGCGTGTCCAGGAGAAGAAGGCTACAGAGTTTGCTGCCCTTAAACATAGGAGCTTATCTGTGGCTGAATATGAGGCGTAGTTTTCAAGACTGGCCCGATATGCTGAACACCTGGTGAATACAGAGAAGATGAAGGCTAGGCGCTTCCTCAATGGCCTTAAGCCTCAGTATATTACTCAACTGACCCCTCTCGACATCCAGACATATGCCGAGATGGTGAAGAAAGCACAACCGTTAGAAGATGCTACGGATTTCACTGACCGTATCAAGGGGAAATTCATAAAGAAAGAACTGACACCTGGTCTGACATCTGCCAAGCCAACTAACAGCAAAAAGCGTCCTTTCAGCATCACGCAAGGACCCAGCCAGGAAAGGAAACCCAAGGTCTTCGTTCCCAACACTCCAGCGAAAAGCAACTGCAAGCACTATGACAAGCCAGGTCACACCACTGATGAATGCTGGAGGAAAGTTGGTGCATGTCTGCGCTGCGGAAGCCGCGAGCACCGTATCCCCGAGTGCTCGCTACTGAAGGAGAATGAGAGGCGCACTAATGTGCCGAAGAAACAGGGAAGGCTGCAAGCCTTGCATGATGAAGAGCCCGCTGAGGAAGGTGGTATGGTGGAAGGTACACTGCAAGTTTTCTCCCTATCAGCATTTATTTTATTTGGTACTGGAGCAACCCATTCATTTATATCTTAAAACTATGCTGATACTTTGAATGTTAAACCTATATCTATGGGTTGTGAATTCTCTGTCACAACACCACTGGGAGAAAAGGAGAAATTGAACAAATATTTTCCATCTGCCGATGTAATGATCGTAGAACACAACCTAAAAGCCGACCTGGTGTGTATGCCCATGGAAGGCTATGAAGTGATTCTGGGAGCCGACTGGTTGTCCACTTATGGGGCAAGTGTCGAATGTAAGAAAGGGAAAGTTACATTTGGTTATTTCCCTAAGTTGTCATTCACGGGGATTTGACATAAGAGACGGATGTCTCTAGTCTCTGCCATAAAGGCCCACAGCATGATAAGGAAAGGTTGCCTTGCTTTCCTTGCGGCCGTAATAGTTGAAAAGAAGGGTTCTAGGATAGAAGACATACACATAGTCCATGACTACCCCGATGTGTTCCCTGAAGATCTGCCAGGGATTCCCCCTGAACCGGATGTCAACTTTTCTATTAAGTTGATCCCTAGAGCTACCCCGGTATCGCGTCAATCGTACCGGATGTCACCTATTGAGCTAAAGGAACTGAAGGCACAATTGATGGAGCTATTAGAGAAGGGGTTCATCAGACCAAGTACTTCCCCATGGGGAGCACCTGTGCTATTCATTAAAAAGAAGGATGGATCTATGAGGCTATGCATAGACTATCGACAACTCAATCAGCTAACTATCAAGAACAAGTACCCATTACCCAGGGTCGATGAACTTTTCGACCAGATATCTGGAGCTCAATATTTCTCCAAGATTGACCTCCGGTCTAGTTACCATCAAATGAGGATCAAGGATGACGACATCTTCAAAATGGCTTTCAGGAGCAGGTATGGACACTATGAATTCATTGTAATGCCTTTTGGTCTGACCAATGCTCCTGCAGCCTTTATGCAACTCATGAACAACATCTACTGACCCTATCTGGATAAGTTCGTGGTTGTTTTCATTGATGACATCCTCATATATTCAAAGACCAAGGAAGAGCATGAAGAACACCTGAAGATTTCTCTGCAAGTCTTGCAAGACAACAAGCTGTATGCAAAGCTAAGCAAGTGCGAATTCTTGCTCGAAGAAGTGTCCTTCTTGGGCCATGTTATATCAAAGGACGACATCTCTGTTGATCCCTCCAAAGTCAAAGCTGTACTCAATTGAGAGAGACCAACCAATGTCATGGAAATCAGAAGCTTCTTAGGACTGGCTGGCTACTACAGGCGGTTCATCAAGGACTTCTCCAAGATCGCCGTTCCTCTCACGCGTCTTACATGAAAGGAGAATCCCTACTCCTGGAGTAAAGATTGTGAGAAGAGTTTTCAAACTCTCAAGGAATGTCTGACCTCCGCTCCTGTTCTCGCTCTTCTAATAGAGGGAGAAGGTTTCTTTGTCTATACCGACGCCTTAGGAATTGGGCTTGGCTGTGTATTGATGCAGAAGGAGAAAGTCATTACCTACTCTTCAAGACAACTAAAGACACATGAAGTCAACTACCCCGTGCATGATCTTGAGTTGGCTGCCGTGGTCTTCACCTTAAAAATCTAGAGGCACTATTTGTATGGTGAGCAATTCACAGTCTATTCACCTTGCCATGCATGAATGCAACATAGTATGGCGTCACGATTTAGACCTTTTCCTACTCTTGTATTTTCATTATTTTTATATTGCGATTTTGAAAACCTCACTTGAACGTGATGTATCGAAACGTCGTGACTCAAGGATGATCGCGACACGCTGCCTGTCGTGTTATGAACGCGACAGATAGGACCTTCACGTTTTAAACCTAAAGGCGACGGTATAGACCGTCACGATTTGATCTTTTGCAGCATGTTCATGTTTCTGAACCTTGTACTGTCTTCGTAATTGCGACGACTATGTCCATCATGGATTTCAAAGCCTACCCGAGGCCTGTTTTGCATGGTCTAAAGTTTACGGTTTGCATGTCATGGTTCTGTTCAAAGTATGTAGTTGGTCCAATGGCTTAAAAACTTGTTAACCCATGAAAAAGCCATAACAACATGAATGTTTATTCCATTGTTCTTAAATGATATGATCTATTCTTGCGAACTATTGATTGATCATCTTGCTAATCTAGTTTGTTAAATTGAATAATGGTTATCTTAAAATACTGCAACTCATGTCAAGTTAAGTGCATGTTTCAATCTCATGTCACCATGTTAATTGCTTTCCGCATGTTTGAAATCGATGGATTGTGGATTGAGACACGTACTTCACTACACACTTGCACTTATAAGCAGCCCTTTCTTGGGGGATTGGAAACTCATGGCCAGTCATTCCGTATCGATAGTCTAGTGACTTTTTTCTTAAGACCTCTGTAAATCTCCGTACTCTATGAATTCCCTCACGAACACCGAGTTGGTTGTACCATTGAAGATCCCTGGAGATAGCGTGCACTTCCTTTCTTCTCTTGTTCTCGTGAGAGTGACTCATAACCTTAACTTAAGCCATTAATGTAAAAAGTGAACTAAAATATAAATTGCACCGTTATGCTGCCGAAATTATCTCTTGATCATTGCTATCATGAAAATCATGTTCACTTGACTTACCACTTCTTGACATCATCATCATCATGAACATGACATCACCATTGTTTATATCTTGAAACTCTTATATTGGCCATGAATGACTGTGGGTATCTACATTTGAAAATAGTGAGATGGTGACAGGGCATGATGTGTGTCCAAGGGCTCCAGTCTAGCCCCAATGATGGCGAGTCATAAATATACTGTTAACCATGGGGTATAATGATTACTAGCGTTGCATCTGTGCTGGGAGTACTTACGTGTTGAATGCTAGATACAATAACCACATACACTTGTCCTAGTGTGCATTTCAAGGTGGATCTTTCCTTGGTGTACATTAGTGTCTTCGTGCCTGATTAGTGAATCATGTTAAAAGTTCGTGCTTGCTTGCTCGCGTGATATGGCCATCCTGCATTTATTACAATTAAAGTGATATCTTGCATGCTTGTTACATGTCTCTCTATTGATGACTCTTTCTCGTTATTTCATTCTAGACCTTGCTCTATCATGATCATTCCATCTATCTTGTTCATGTATCATGAGTTTTATTCGCACATGCATATCATGTTAATCGTGCTTACCTAGTTCTAAATTGCTAATCACTTATATCATTGCCTGCACATTGAGATATAAATCCTACTAGGCTAGTTTGCTCATTCCTTACTTTTAACCTTCTAGGTGATTATGAAGTACCGGAAGAAGAACCAGTCGAGGATGGGAATGCGTCCGAGTGATGAGCGTTCCAACCATAGAATTATCATTAGTTTACTTTGAGTGTTAGAACAATGTAGTAGGAAGTGAGGAATAAATGTAATTTGCTTTTATTGAGTCTTAGTCCTGTTGTTCAAATGCAAGAGTTGTATTAGTTCCATTTGAAACAATGAGTTGAGATTTGAATACAAGTTTAGTTGAGTTCATTATTTGGGCCCTATTATTATTATGATGTTGTGTTGATACGCATTTAGAGCTTGCTAGCTAGAGGCTTATTTGCCGACTGTTTGTTGGATCTCTTGTTTTGATGATGTTTAAATATGATTCATACATATGTGGATATCATGCTTCATTTATGTTTAACAATATTTTTCCATGTGTAGCTCAAAGGAATGCTCAAGTAATGACAGTGGTGCCGACACAACTCCAGTGGTGTCGACACAATCCATGCACCCAACAATTTGTAAAGGAAAAAGCATCCAGTAGTGTCGACACAGAAGGCTTGTGTGTCAACACCCTGTCCCTCCCAGTAGCAAGTTTTTTGAAGAAGCATCTAATGGTGTCGACACAAGACCCCTGTGTGTCGACACTCACCCACTGTCCCAGAAACCCAGTTTCAATCCAGTGCATTGTGTGTCGACACATGCTTGTGTGGTGTCGACACACTTCGGATAATTTTCCAGATCTAAAATGCAGGAACACGTGGATGGTTTTGATTGAGGAATTTTGAGTGGGAATCTTTGTGCCCCCAAATCCCAAGAGATCTTGTGGACCCATGGAACTATAAATATCCCTTATCCACTTCACTTGGGCGCAACACTCATCAGTTCTTCGAACTCTAGAGATTTCCAGGCGATTTCAGAAGAGGGCTTCATCCTAGAGAATTGCTTCCAGATATGAAGGAATTGAAGCTTTGAGCATCTTGGATAAGCCATCTTAAGAAGGATTTCCAGTCTTCAGAGCCTTCTTCCTGGAGCTAAAGCTGAAGAGCTGATCTCCCATCTTGAAGCAGAAATAGAGAGATTCGAACCAGACATCTCCAACTTGGAATTCAATTGTTTAGTCTGGTTCTTTACTTCAAACTCACTCTATTGTGTATGTTTTGTGAGTTTGGTGCAATCCTTGTGCTCAATCTCTTGTGTGTGTGGTTAGATCTGAGATCTCTGCATCTCAGAGTGTGTGTGGTGCTTTGTGTCTTTTATGAACTGGCAAGATAAGCCATAATTGTGTGTGTGTGTGGATGGTGGATGTAGGATACACGATTGTGTAATCCGAACCACCCTAAATCTTCTTTTCTCTGTGGTTTGATTGTCTTTTGCGCTAGGTGCTTGATAGGCTTGTTAGTATTTCACCATCTAACCTGTCTGAATTGTTTAGAATTATGAGTGAGCTTTAGATTTAAGTCTTAATTCAATCTCTCAAAGAGTTTGATCGAGTGATTTTTAAAATCAAGAGAAATCTATTGAACCCCCCCTTCTAGATTTCTTCATAGCAGTTTTTCTGCAATATTTCATTTGGTATCAGAGCAGGTTCTCATTGCACTTTAAGTGTTTGATCTAGCGATCAAGGGTCTGTTGCTATGGAAATCACCAAGGGATTTATGGCTGAGGTCATTCAGTTTATAGGCCTCCTTTTTTCGATGGATCTGATTATGCCTATTGGAAAAATAGGATGCAGGTGTTCTTAAGAGCTCAAGACTATGAGCTCTGGAAGATTGTTGACAAGGGACTTGCTCAACTCCATGAAGATGAAGATCTATGGACTAAGGATCAGATCAAGAAATCCACCCTCAACTAGAGTGCCATGTACATGATGTAGTGTGCTATTCACCCCAAAGAGTACTCCAGAGTATCTTCATGTAAGTCTGCTAAGGAGAAGTGGGATAAGTTCCAGCTCATCTATGAGGGAACCTCTGAGGTAAGGGAAACCAAGGTAAGTATCTTAGTCTCAAAGTATGAAATGTTTAGAATGAAGAGTGATGAGACTATCTCTGAGATGTTTGCCAGATTTATGCTCATTGTGAATGGTCTTCGAGGCTTAGGAAAGGATTATTCAAATAGTGATCTTGTTAGGAAGGTTCTTAGGTCACTTCCTTCAGCTTGGCATACAAAGGCCATAGTAATTGAAGATTCAAAGAACTTGTCAACCATGCAATTAGATAAGCTAATAGGTTCACTAATGACATATGAAATTAACTTGAAAAGAAATGCATCTGTAATTTCATCTAAGAAACCTATTGCTTTAAAAGTTTCATCTAGTTCAAAAATTGTTGTTAACCAATCTGATGAAAATGATGAGTCTTCTGATGAAGAGGATGATGAAGAATTGGCCTTACTGAAAAGACAATTTAAAAAGTTCTTGAGAAAGAAAGGGAAAGGTAAGTTCAAACCTTTCATCAAAAAGGATTTTTCAAAGAAGAATGATTTTAATAAAAAGATGGAAATAAACAAAAAGACAGACATTATTTGTTATGAGTGCAGGAAACTAGGACACATGAGAGGGGAGTGTCCTGATCTGAAAAAAAAATTGAAGAATCAAATGCTCAAGAAGACAAGAGCAATGCTGGCCACATGGAGTGATGAGGATGATGAAGAGCAGGAAGAAAGTGGATCTGATGAGGAAGAAGTGACATGTCTTATGGCTAGACATGAAGAAAACAGTGAGGTAAGTTCTTCTTTTAAAGATTTCACAACTGATGATTGGGAGGAAGCATATGCTATTTTGTTTAAAAAATTGTGTGAACTGAAATATGAAAATGAAACCTTGAAAAAGAAGATTAACAGCATATTGCATAACCCACAAGAATCTGAGCAAATAAATTTGTTGAATGATGAAATCATTAACATGAAAAAGGAACAAGAATGTTTGAATGAACAGATTGATGTCATTCAGGAAAGATGCCAGTCCACTGAAAAAGAAAAACAAATTTTGAAAGATGAAAATGAAAAACTCAAAAAAGAAAAAGAGGTGATTCAAGAGGAATTGAAAACTGCTCAAAAAGAACTGAATGACAAGAAAGAAACCTTGTCTAAATTTGTCAAAGGCAAAGAAAACCTAGATGCTATTTTAGGAGTTCAGATGAACATTACCAAACATGGTTTAGGATTTCAGCCTGAGAATAACTAGAAAATTGGGCAAACCCTGATAACCTCATTTGTTCAAGGAAGTACCTCCTATGGTAAGTCTGAGAAGAACATCAAAGAAAAACCATAAACAAACTCAAAACCTAAAAATCAAAATCAATTCAAAAATTCAAACATGAAAGAGTTCAAGGTAAAAATAAACAAAATTTGAAATCCAGTGTTTGACCAACTTCATATCCAAAGAATAATAGAAACTCTTTAGTTGGATCTAATCCTCATGTCAAAAAGAATAAAGATTTCACACCACAAAGAATCATTGCATGCACAATCTGCAAGAAATTGGTCACACTGATGATAAATGCAGATAAAAAATAAATTCAAGGAAAATGAAACAAATCTGGATTCCAAAACAGCTTGCTGTTGAGTTGAGACAACTGATGGGACCCAAAGTAATTTGGGTACCAAAATTCTCTTTCTAAATCTTTTTGCAGGAATGTCTTATAGCCCACGAGAAAGACAAATGATACCTTGACAGTGGTTGTTCAAGACATATGACTGGAGATAGGGACAAATTCTCTACATTGACTGAAAAAGATGGTGGACAAGTGATTTTTGGAGGTAAAAACAAAGGACAAATTATTGGAACTGGAAGAATTGGTAAGAATCCTTCAAACTCTATTGAGAATGTTTTGCTTGTAGAAGGCCTTGATTATAATTTATTGAGCATCAGTCAACTTTGTGACAAAGGCCTTAAGGTAATTTTTAATTCTGAATCATGTGAAATTGTTGAAAAGGATTCTGGAAAAATAAAAATTCTTGGTCAAAAGATTAACAATGTTTATCTAGTTGACCTAAATGATCATCAACATGAAAATCTTTGTCTAGTTGCTAGCCAGCATGATCTATTTCAATTGTGGCATTGAAGGTTAGGTCATGCTAGTGAAAATGTTTTGAATAAATTGTTAAGACATGCTCTTGTGAATGGTTTACCAAAAATGAAGAAAAATAAAAATGCAATTGTATGTGCTGCATGTACCCAAGGTAAACATACTAGGAAATCATTCAAATCTGTTGCACCCTTAATCACTTCCAAAACCTTTTGAATTGTTGCATATGGATTTATTTGGTCCTACTAGGACACTCAGTCTTAGTGGACATAGATTTGGGTTTATGATTGTGGATGATTTCTCTAGGTTTACCTGGGTATATTTTCTGTCTCACAAGAGTGACACATTGAAAAACTTTAAAGAGTTTGTCAATAAAATTGAAAATACAAAAACAAATAAAATCTACTCCATTCTTACTGATCATGGAGGAGAATTTGACAATAACATGTTTTTTGATTTTTGCAGGAATAAAGGAATTGATCACAAATTTGCTTCTCCAAGGACCCCTGAACAGAATGAAATTGTTGAAAGGAAGAATAGGACATTGGTGGAGATGGCTAGAACCTTGTTGATTGAAAGTCAGCTTCCAAGGAAATTTTGGGCAGACGCTGTCAATACCTCTTGCTATGTTCTCAACAGGGTTATGGTAAGACCTGTCCTTAAGAAAACTTCTTATGAACTTATGAAAGGTAAGAAGCCTCACATTGCATATTTTAGAGTCTTTGGAAGTAGAATCTTCATTCACAACAATGATAAGCATGATCTAGATAAATTTGAAAAGAAAAGTGATGTATGTATTTTTCTGGGATATTATGAGAATTCAAGGTCATATAGAGTTTTTAATAATCAATAAAAAACTATGGAGGAAACTCCCCATGTTATCTTTGATGAAAATTGTGAGAAATCTAATGACCATGATTTTTGTAGGAACCAAGAAGAAGATGGTGACATTCTTGTAAAAGAATTGAATCAATCAGTGGAGAATGAAGAGCTTGATGAACATGAGGATGTGTCGACACAACATGATATCAGGTCGACACCAGAGTAGGTAAGCACAGTGACAAGATGTAATTTTAAATACTCTAAAGATCATCCACTTGAGAATGTTGTAGGTAATGTTCATGATAGAGTTCATACTAGGTCTCATTTTAAGAATATCATTGAACAAGACCAAATGGCTTTCATATCTCAAGTGGAATCTAAAAATATTGAAGAAGCTTTAAAAGATAATTCTTGGGTAGAAGCAATGCATGATGAATTGAATCAATTCAAGAGAAATAATGTTTGGAGTATAGTTCTCAGAAATCCTGAAATCTCAATAATTGGAACTAGATGGGTTTTTAGGAATAAATTGAATGAGGAAGGAAATGTTGTTAGAAATAAAGCTAGACTGGTTGCAAAAGGATGTAATCAGGAATTTGGAGTTGATTTTGAGGAGTCCTTTGCACTAGTAGCTAGATTAGAAGCTGTGAGAATTTTATTGGCATATGCATGTTCCAGAAATTTCAAATTGTTTCAATTGGATGTGAAAACTATTTTTTTGAATGGTTATATTAAAGAGGAAGTGTTTGTTGCTCAACCTCCTGAATTTGAAGATCATGAAAAACCTAACCATGTTTATAAACTGCACAAAGCTTTGTATGGATTGAAACATGCTACAAGAGCATGGTATGACAGGCTGAACAGTTTTCTGGTTAGTAAGAATTATTCCAGAGGTAAGGTGGATCAAACTCTTTTCACAAAATCAGTCCACAATCATATCATTGTAGTTTAGGTATATGTGGATGATATTATTTTTGGTTCCACCAATCCTTCACTGTGTGAAGAATTTTCTAATCACATGCACAGTAAATTTGAAATGAGTCTTATGGGAGAATTACAAATTTTTCTTGGTTTGCAGGTCAAACAACTTGATGATGGATTCTTTATCAATCAAGCCAAATATGTCAAAGAATTGCTCAAAAGATTCCATTTTGAACAAGCCAAACAAGCATCCACTCCCATGAGTACAAGCATCAAATTGGATAAGGATGAAAAAGGTAAATTGGTTGATGCAAAGCAATACAGAGGTATGATTGGATCTCTCTTATATCTTACTACAAGTAGGCCAGATATTCAATTCAGTGTATGTCTTTGTGCTAAATTTCAGTCTAGTCCAAGGGAAAGTCACTTGCTTGCAGTTAAGAGAATTTTTAGATATCTCTGTGGCACTTCTGAATTGGGTTTATAGTATCCAGCTGGATGTTATGCTGATTTGATTTCATATTCTGATGCTGATTATGCTAGGTGTAAACTTGATAGGAAGAGTACTAGTGGATATTGTCAATTCTTGAGAAATTGCATGGTAACATGGACATCCAATAAGCAACACTCAGTTGCACTCTCCACTACAGAAGTAGAATATGTTGCTGCAGGGAGTTGTATAGCTCAAGTGTTGTGGATTAAAAGTCAATTGCTTGACTATAATATTAATATTGGATGTTCATCTATCATGTGTGACAATACTAGTGCAATTAATCTTTCCAAAAACCCAATTCAACACTCCAGAACAAAGCACATTGAAATTAGGCACCATTTTCTTAGGGATGAAGTTGCAAACAAGAACATTGAACTAGAATTCATCCCTACTGAAAAATAAATTGCAGACATATTCACAAAACCATTGGCTGAAGATAGATTGACATCTTTAAGAAGGGAACTTGGACTATGCAACATGGAATAAAATAAAAACTAAAAAATTTTGATTTCTTATGCAAAGATTATGTGGTATATCAAATGGTGATTAGTGGAAGGATAAGTTATGCTTGTCTGAAAACTATCATTATGTGTTGAGGGAAATCCTCCGCCAAGTACCAATGATCTACCTTGTGTAAGAATCATTAATTTTAAAAATTAAAAAAAAATATTTTGTGGCTGTATTTGAAACATGCTTGAGTCTGATTGATTACTTGCTGAAGTTTTTTTTTTTTTTTTTAAACAAGAGGTTCTCAGGGCCTCAAACTAGGAGAGTGCACCCTCCCCTAGAGGGGGAGAATGTTCTCACTCTACTAGCGAAAGCAACCTGGGCCTAGATTATTTATAAGAGGTAATGATATTACATACACCCATGGGACATACCCCATTAAACCAATCTAACATGTATGAGCCCAGATTTATCAATGACCATAGGCCCTTTACAAGAATGCGGAACAGTGTTCGCCCACCCATATACATCATTGCGCCTAACCTTAACAGAATGGTTGGCAAGGGCATCAGCAAACTGATTAGCTTCACGGTAAACATGAGTTAGAGAAATATTATGCTGAGTGAGAACAGAAAAGGCTTCACGCCACCATCTATATCAACGCCACGAAAGCATCTTCTGATCACGTATGGAGTTTACCAGAGTTTGGGAATCAGAATACACGATAGATAACTGGTAGCACCTTGAAGCAGCTAGCTTCAGGCCATCACAGAGAGCCCGGACTTCAGAGATCATACTAGTGCCAAACCCAAAAAAATTTGAGAAAGCCATATGAAGATTACCATGGGAGTCTCGAATACATCCACCACCACCACAGTCCCCGGGGTTACCTTTGCAAGCACCATCAACATTGATACTAAAATACCTTATGGGAGGAATCCATCGAACCAGTTTAATCAATTTAGCAGAACACTTGGGAGCATAGCCAAACTCATGAAGCACCTGCATATCAGAGAAAGTCGGTTCCACCTTAAAGCTGACGTTGGATAAGGCATGGACCACTGTAGCTTTAATATTGTTGATGATAGCCCCTGAAGTGTTGGAGATACTCTCAAACCTTCTAATGCATCTTTCTTTCCAGATATACCAGAGCATAAGAGTTATGGAGTAAAGAGCAACGAATCCTATAGGAGACCGAACATTATAGTGCTGCATAAAGCTCCAGAGACAGCCAGTGATATGATTATAAAGAGTGACCCTAGGGGATATCAGCGGACTAAACCAGCGCCAGAGATTTGAAGCAATATCACTGTGAATAAAGAGGTGGTCAAGGTCTTCTGAACTTGGATGAATACAGCAGGAGCAGCGGGAAGCCAGGGGGATACCAGTTTCAGTGATCCGGCCATCAACAGGAACTGCCCGGTTCATAATTTTCCAACAGAAAAGAGATGCTCTACGGTAAAAGGAATGGTGCCAGATATTTGCCAAGGCCGGCCTTTGGATACCCTTCGGTCTAATCAGATCAGACACAGATTTAGTAGCAAAAGGCCCATTGTCAGACGCCGCCCAGAAACACCTGTCTTCTTCAGTAGAAAGGACCAGCCCATCCATGAGAGACTGAGGAATGAAAGACCTGAGGGGATGTGAGGCGTTCAAGGCCACCTCATTCAGGGAGGCGTCAGCATTCACAGGGCTCACCTGGATAACTTTGCTAAGGGGAGAGTCACATATCTAGACATCTTGTAAAATCTGAATCTTCCTTCCATCGCCATGGACCCATCTGGTATTCTCACTCAGAACTTTAACAGCTTCCATGTACACAATTTTAGGAATCCTAGGGATGCTAGTTAAGCTGTCAAATGAGTACCGTCTTCTAGCATAGGCAGCCCATAGAGAAGAACTATGATTAATATTCCAAAGTTGTTTCACAGCCAAAGCGACCTGCATATTCCAAAGACTACGAACACCCAACCCTCCTTCCTTAATGGACCTTTGAAAAGAGGACCAGGCGACCCAGTGGCGGCGATGAGCGCCATCAACACCATTCCAGAAGAAAGCTGCTGAAGCTCTTTCAATATAAGCAATAATAGATTTAGGGATGTAAGAGGCAGCAGCCAGATAGATTGGTAAAGAGGAAATAACTGAGTTTATCAAAGTTATTTTCCCAGCTTGAGACAACAATTTAGACTACCAGGAGTGAAACTTACCATTAACTTTATCAATTAAGGAGCCATAATCTTCAGTCTTCAATCTACCAGGCTTCAGAGGGACCCCAAGATACTTGATAGTACCGACTTTCCTAGAGAAACCTGTGATCTCTTTGATGTTATGGACTGTGCGAGCAGAAGCTTTAGAGGAAACCATAAAACAGCTCTTATTTGGATTAACTTGCTGACCAGAGGACATAGCATAGTTGTTAAGAAAATCCATCAACCTGCAGACAGTTCTCACATGCCCATTCGCAAAAACCAAAGTGTCATCGGCATAAAGAAGATGGGAGGGGGGCGGGCATCTCCTGGGGCCAGCAAATGGGAGGGTGTAACAAGTCTCCACCATGTTCTTTAGACCTCTACTTAAGGCTTCTTCCATAATAATGAACAAAGTAGGGGCGATAGGATCACCTTGGCACAGACCTCTGGAGGATTTGAAGTAGCCAGCTGGAGAACCATTAAACAAAACCAAAAACCAGCAGTTAGATATCATCATTCCAATATAGGAGATAAATCTGGAAGAGAACCCAAATTTTTTAAGAACTGCAAAGAGAAAATTCCACTCCACACTGTCATAAGCCTTTTTAATATCCAATTTGAAGATCACATTGTTTCCTCTTATTTTCCTGCCAATATCACGGACCAACTGCCTCGCCATGGTTACATTGTCCAGGATGTATCTGCCCTTGACAAAAGCACCCTGCTCTTGGGAAATAATCACAGGAAGGATATCGGTCAATCTATCACAAAGGATCCTTGACACAATTTTATACGAGAAATTACATAAGCTGATAGGTCTGTAATCGTTGAAAGAGGTGGGACATCTATTTTTAGGAATCAAAGCAATATGCGTAGCAGTGACACTTCTAGGAAAGGAGAAACCACTGAAAAAACCTTTAACAACATTGAAGACATCAGTTCCCACAATTTCCCAGCATGTAGTATAAAATGAGCCAGTGAATCCATCCGGCCCAGGAGCACTGTTACCATTCAAATCCCAAACAGCCCTTTTTACTTCATCCATATCTGGAATCTTACACAAAGCAGAATTCTGGTCAGGAGACACAAGCTCCGGAATAATGTTGATAAGAGAATCATCAATAGAATTACCTGAAGAGAGAAGGAGAGTTTCAAAGTATTTAACTGCTGTTTTAGACAATAGATCCTGATCTTCGGACCATTGACCATCCACCTGAAGTCTGAGAATTTGATTTCTTCTCCTATTACCTTGGACAACTGCATGGTAAAACGTAGTGTTTTTATCCCCATCATCCAGCCAATTCAGCCTTGATTTTTGGGCCCAAAAAGTTTGCACACAGGTTATAGCTTTTTTAAGGTTGGCATTGGCAGCTCCCAGAGATGATCGATTAGCCTCTGTTGGATTGTTATCAAAATCTTCTTGCTTCTCCTTCACCTCACTCTCCAGTCTGATAACATTAATGTTGATATCACCAAATTCAAATTTGTTCCAGCTGCGAAGTGCTAGTCTGACGGCCTTTAACTTGAGTTGAAGATTTTGAAATTGATTATAGTGCTCACTTCTAACCCCCTCCCAAGCAGTTTGAACCGTTTTCAAGAATGAAGCATGAGAAGACCACATAGACTGATAGATGAATCTGACAGGACCTCTACTAGAAGTGACACAGGACGCCATGATAGGAGCATGGTCTGACGGCCCCCTAATAAGGTGCTTTACCTGAAATCCAGGAAAGGAAGAGTCCCAGTAGCTATTAATAAAAACCTGTCTAACCTGGCTTTCACAGATGCTAACCCAGCTCTATTGTTCGACCATGTGAATTGGGGACCAATAAAACCCATATCAGTGAGGGAAGAGGCCGAAATGCAGGCATTGAATTCCATGATAGCTTTAAGACTAGGAGGGTGACCACCCTTCTTCTCCGCAGGAGATGTAACACAGTTAAAATCACCTCCCACTAACCAAGGAACTGAGACATTAGTGGACAAGTTAATAAGTTCGTCATAAAGAAGCCGTCTGTGACTGTAGTTGCATGAACCATACACAGCAGTGACCATGTACTGAACACTATCCGTGTTATGAATAGATATGGTAATATGTTGATCACTAGAGTTGACCGTGGATATGGACAGGTGGCGCCAGAAAATCCATAACTTGGAATCATCCCCCTGATTGCCAGTGTAATTATCCATCTTTAGAAACCTACAGATTCCATCGGCCCTGTGTAAAGCAACCATCGGCTCAGCAATAACTATGATATCAAAACCATGCTTCTGAGAGATTTGGCAAAGGTGACGTCTGGAGGCACTATTGGAAATGCCTCGGATATTCCAATACATAATAGGGCTAGTCATGAAGAAGAATAACCGGAAGCAGACCCCACCACCTTAGCTCTAGATCGAGTATACATTCCTTCTTTCTGTTGAATTTGGCCCCCGGTGGATATCACAATATTTGGCATGAAAATATTTTCTTTCTGGGCTAGCTTGGATACCGTCATGGCGGAAGATTATGTAGGCTTTTGGATATCAGTTTTAGGAAAGGAGTAATTAGGTAATGTTCTCTCTTCTCCGGCAAGGATCGTCATCAGTTCACACCTTTCCTCGCTGTCGGCCACCGTCGCATCCGGTTCAGCAAAGTCGAGCATAGGTGTTGCATGCGGTCCTATATAGAGGCATCAGAAACTATGGTAGTAACAGAATGTGAAGCTTCTCTCCTGTCCTGAATAACCCTTTCTTCATCATCACTTCCACTCTGGTTAGGGGACATAGGAATCCGCTGATTAACGTGCTCAAAGCAAACTTGAGGAGTATTGTCTTTTTTAGTAGAGGACCCCTCCTGAACCCTCACATCAGAGATATCCTCCTCCTGAAGGATAGAAAAGTATTCCTGAGACACATCATTAGAAGAAACATTGTTAATCTTCTGGAGCCAAACTTTTTTGGCAGTCACTCCATTATCATGGTTTTCCTGTTCCTTGTGATTAGTATCAATGGGATAGTTGAGACCTTTGATTTCCACGTCCACCTTCTTAACTCGCCTGGTGCAATCAGCTTGATTGTGGCCTAGCTTATGACAGAAACTGCAAACAACTGGGACCTTGTAGTATACGATCCTCTGCCAGAAACCAGTCGAACCACATCCAATCCATAGTCTCTCCGGGCGATCCTTACTGATATGCAACTCAACACAGATAAAAGCTTCACTGGTTTGAGTTAAAGCCAACGTAGGCTCATGAATGCGAAGCACTTGACCTATATTCCCAGCAATGGATTTAAGAAAATCCTCATAATAAAAGTTAACAGGTAACATGGGCATACCTATCCATATCGGCATGATGGTGGGATCAGCTTCGAAATCAAAGTTTGCCTCCCATCTAAAAAATCTATAAAGGAGACCTTTGATGTACAAACTTCTCCTCATGATAACCGTCAAGAAGTCATCTTCAGCATCAAATCTAAGAAGCAGATGCCTCTTATTTAACACGCTAACAATGTAATCATCCTCTAGATTCAATCGCTGGGACAGAAAAGACTTGAAATCCGGTATGGAGCAGCGGCCATAAGAACACCTAACTATCAGGGCAAGCTTTAAAGTGTTTATCAATTTTCCTACCTCCTCCTGTGAGAAGAAGACAGCCGGTTCCCCAGAATCTGTGAAGGAAGGCGTTTTAACTCCAATATTAACCGTTGGAGGAGGTTTGGTTGCTGCTATAGTCTGAGCATAAGAACGCCTCACAGGAATGACATGCTCCGCTGCTTCTGCCATGATGGATCCGCCGGAGAGCCAACGCCGCCAGCCACAAGGGCCAGCGGCCAAGACCTGCGCTGGCGAAAGACCAAGATCCCCAGAGCTTCTCTCTCCTCTATTACTGTCTTTGATTACTTGCTGAAGTTGAATGCTACAATTCAGTGTATTTGATTTGAATGTCATATTGGTTCATTAATGCACGTGTTGAGGGGGAGCTTTGTTGCTTGAAAAGTGAAAGTAAGCTTTGAAAAATGGTTTCAAGAGGATCAGATTTGCACTTGGAGTAATTGAGAATAAGCCACTGTGGATTGATCAGGTTTGCTGAGAGAATGTGAATTTTTGCAATGCTATCAGGTCGACACACAACCAGTGTAGTGTCGACACCAAATCTCTATTCTTCAGTTATAAGTGAGTCTTTCATAGTTTCTATGCTATAGCATCATTTCCATGGTATTCTCAAATCTTTCAATCTGATTCACATTCATTTCCTTTGATTATCTTGTCAATTCTATGATTGAAGAAGGATTTTCTTTATCTTTGATAAAAATTGATAAGACCAATAATTCAGGGGGAGCTAAAGGTTTCAATACTTTTTCTTCTCATCAAACCGAATCTAATTCAGTGATTTGATGAATATGTAATTCATGAAATGCTCATTAATTATTTTGAATACAACATGGAATGAATTCTTAATTGTCATAACATACTCCTCCAGTCAATATTCTTTTATTTTCTGAACATCTAAGGTAAGTTGATTTCTTTAGTTGAAAAATGTTAAATTGGTATTGACTTTACACATTTCTTTTGATATTGATGAAGGTTAAAGTTGTGTCAACCTCCTAATGTTTGTTAATAAATTATTTTTCTGGCAGAGCAATGGCATACACACTGAGAAACTGCACACCTTCACAAAAAGAATGAAGAGCTATGCATGTTATGAGGTGTTGTGTTATCTCTGCTCTAAGGGATAAAAACAAAATATTCAATTTCATGCTAACTGAGTAACTGGAAATATTGACATCTGATAAATGTATATTTCCATGTAAAAAGGTTATCATTAATCCCTTGAGGCAGAATAATTGGTAAATCTTTAGTAACCAGGGACTATGGTGTATAAAAAATATGTGTACTTGAGTGAAAAAAGATTTACTACATTTGAATGCTCATTGCTTCAATTTAAAGAAAAATCAATCAAACAAATGAACAATTTATACCTAAATCAAATCTCTTAAAGGTGTTTAACTTCAATACAAATTGCATTTATCCTGAAGAAAACACATTACTTTGGTTTAGTAAGGTGTAAAAGAATAATTTTAACTGAAAAGAGTACCTTATTTCAATAAGGTTGTCATCCAAATGCTTCAGATTTTTTTTAATGATCAAATCTTGAATGATATCCCTCAAACCAATGAATTTATAAAGGAATGATGATAATAAATGGGTCATGAAATCTTTAACATATTAAAAATCCTTGAATAATTGTTCTTTGACTATTTTTATCACAATAAATACTTTCCTTCTCATCGTTTTCACAAATTCTACAATTTTTGTCCAGTCAGGTCGACACACTCTCACTATGTGTCGACACCACAAGGCCTAACTGCTGGTTCCAGTTTAGGGTAAATCGATTGGGGGTTCATTGTATCTTCTCTCTTTTGGTGTCGAACCCATTTTTAAATGCCCAAACCCCTAGGTCGACCCTACCTCTTTGAGTTTCCCAACCCGTTTGAACTTCTCCCTCCTCCAACTCTCAAGGAAACGATTCTATGCATTTCTAGAAATTCTGTTCCAACCTCCAAGCCTCATCTTCTCCTCTTCTCTCCTTCCATCATGCCTCCCAAGCAAACTCCCAAGAGAGGGGCCAAGTCCAGGGCGGCTGCAAGGGGAGTGGTCATCGAGGAACCCCAACTAGAAAGAAGAAGCAAGTTCTGGCATGATCCGTCCAAGAGGAAAGCAGATTCTGGTCTGTCTGGCACTCCATCTAAGAGGAGAAGATCATCCTCATAGAGCAAAGGCAAGTCACCTATGACATCTAGATACCCTAGATGGAAGCTACTTCCTGATTCCAGTGACTCCGATGAAGAAGGTTCATCCTCTGAGTCTTCTTCTGACACATCCGGGACTCCAGTAGTCACCCCATCTCAGACTGCCACTGCAGGAAGATCCATTCTCAAACCTAGGGCTGTGGAGTTATCTGACCAAGCATTTGCTGATGCATTCCCTAAGGTTGTCTCTTTCTTTGAGTTTCAAGGATGGTTGCAATTTATTTCTGAGTTCAGAACTTTCTATCCTAGATTGGTTCAAGAATTTTATCTGAAGATTGTGGATGCTACAGAGGGGTTCAAGTCTGTAACGCCCCTCTTAGACCCAGTACAGTTACACCAACTCACATTGGATCTAATAGAGGTATTACAGTGGAACGAATCCAACAATTACAATACAGGTTGAAATATACACAATAACTATTCAATTCCAATGATAAATGACCGAATATGGAATTAAACACTTATAATCAGCATTTATTCAAAAGCAAATCTAATGCATAAAAAGGGGTAGCAATAGTCCAAAGTTTATTACAATTTAAAGATCAGCTTCATAAAAGAAATTACATAAGATCCTCACATACAAGATTCACTCTAAATCTCTCTATGCCAAGCTAAGTCTCCACGTCCTCACGCTCTGAGTCAGTTTGCACTAACTCCTCTGTATCCTCTGGCTCTCCTGAAAGGTTAGGCAAGTATGAGTCTACAAGACCCAGCAAATCACATGAAAGACAGTTCAAGATATTAACAGTATATTAATTTTAAAACATGGTAGTACATTAGCATTCCATTCATTGATATCATATACTTTTCTTACGATAGTTCTAAGTCCATTGGCAATTATTCATTTCATAGTGATTCTAACTATTAAGGAAATAAAACATGTTTCACATATAGCATAGAATTACTTATTCATGGAATCTATTCGATGTTATGTGACCTACAACAATTCTCATGTATCAATTTCTCATTTATGCATGCACTATTCTTTTACACAACTATTTTCATGTAGTAATATTAAAACATTGACATGTAATAAGAAATCCTTTGAACAAGTTCACATGTAGGAATGTAAGCATATAACATGTAGTATGTAGCATGTAGAACAGGTAGACATGTAACTTGTGGCATGTAACATGTAGCATGTAGATATGTAACTTGTAGCATATAACATGTAGCATGTAGATATGTAACTTGTAGCATGTAGTCATTTTCATATAGTTGCCAAGACATAGCCCACACTAAATTAGAGATCAGTAGTCATTTAACATTCACTTATCACCTAGGCAATGCGGTGATGAAGTCATAGTATTTGCGCAAAACTGGGGAAAGTCCTTCCCACCTTGACCAGTAGAACAAATCTACCTCCAGGATTTCAATCCGTTGCCCACGGATTCATTTCTTTACATGTAGGTGAACCATTACCATAGGGGCATCTACGGTGTAGTTCCTTGTAGGAATCTCTAAGATAGCAATGTCTTATTGGCATCATTGTTATAATGCATACACTAACATGTATAATAGATAGTGACATTTCATTTCATACTATTTAACCTGTGTTAATGCAATATTTCAAAGTACAATACTTTCAGTTCTGAAATCCTATTTACTGTACCACAGATTGCTATCATGATACTAATATTCATTCTTGCATTTTCATTCATATTTATTCAATTCTATGTGTAATATATTGTTCAGAAATTCATAACAAAACGTACACATGTCTGAAAATTCTGAAATTGTAACAGAAATTCGAAATCAGTAATTACAATACACATGCCAAATTTCATAATTTTCTAATTTCTGCAACTATTTTTCATGAAATTAACTCTATTAAATCAACTAACTAACATGGTTTAATATTGAGAAAAGCTCACAATTTTCACATGGAACAGGGATTACTGACATATCATATCTATTGCAGTAATCTAAACATCAATCAACATGCTTTCTTTTAAATCATTATACTTTATCTTTTACTAACTTAACATTGATCGTTGTCATGTAATTATGCAAGTTCATTAATACATATATGTAACCTGTACATTATAGCAATAGACAGTCCATAATATAACAACCACATGCTCAAATATTTCATGGCTGAAACGCATACATTCATAATTATACAGTTAAACAAGTTCACTCAGATTTCAGGGAATACATGATTCTGATAATCTTGACGTCCATCATACGACGTTTACTATGGTCGACGTCCACAAGCGTTGTCGTTAAGTAATTATAGACGGCGGCACATAGCGCCGTTAACACAAACAGACGGCGGCACATAGCGCCGTTTACATATAGTAAGGACAGAAAATACATATATATTTCGGATGAACTAAACGGCAGTCGATATTGCCGTTTACATTACGGCAATACCCCTGGATGTCTAGTTCTAAGACACAGAAAACGCAGAAAACCTGCATGAAATAACGGCGTTTCTAACCCTTCCCGTAGGTTGTTTTCATGCTTTAAAAATACAGAAAAATGTTAAATACGTAATATATCATATCCTAAACTAATCCCCCATGTAACTTGCCTCAAACCCTCCTAATGGAGTGTCGAATCCGAGCTCGAAGAAGCCCGTCTCGCCAGGGAGACAGTTCTTTCCTCCGTCTTCAAGCAATCCGAAACCTCCTCCGATGAAGTTCCTCCGACTGGATGAGCCTTTGGGCACGAAGTCCGATGTATCTCCTCAGTGTAGAAGCCCTCGAACCGCACGAACAAGCACCAGATCGCTCTGCAAATCCCTTCCTCGGCCCTCTTTCTCTCCTCCAGAACCAAAGCAAAAACCCCCTTTTCTTTCTGCGAGATCTGGTTTTATAAAGACCTCTCAAGCAAGGACCAAACCTAATCCTGACCCTCAGATCTAAACGCATCTGATCAGCCCATTAAAACCTTCCCGAAACGGCCGATCTCTTAAATCTGGAACGGAAAGCTCAAAAACAGGCAAGTCCGGTTAGCGTCAACATAGGTTGCCGTCTTCCCCCAATATAAACGTCCATTGATGATGTCGTTTATAGACTTGCCCATAATTAAATAATTCAGAAAAATATTAAACGTCAATACCTATTGTCGTTAACACCATATAAACGGCATACGACATTGCCGCTTACAAGCCTTAACGTCAAACGATCTTGACGCCTAGTTCTTACACACAACAGCATTCAAATTATGCAGAAATAAACACACAATGAACAGAATACATTCAAGGAAATTCTAGGGCACTACAAAGTCAGAAATTAAAGGTGTTTCAATTCTTCTCTCTCCTAAATTAGCCTCCGAATTATTTCACTTCCCCAATTCTGGTGAGGATTATTGCAATTATGAGTTTAATCTTCATGAAGCCTACACTCTTCTCACTGGTCTACCTCATGATAAAAAAGATTCCAGACAAACTCATCACAAGGTTCAATACCAATCACTTTTCTCCTACACTCAGATTGATTCATCACATTCTTACAACCATCACAACTCCTCAAGGTGGTGGAAGGAACAGGCTTACAGACATTCAGTGATCAGGTGCTAAGAGGACCGGTTGTAGTACCACCAGCAGAGCATGTAGAAGAAGAACATGCTCCAGAGGTTGAAGCTCCTCAGGCTGATCCGGTGGAACAGCCACATGTTGAGCCTGAAATTCCACATGAGATACCTGTTGGGTTGAGTGTGTTTTGGAATTTTCTAAAGTTGTATTTTAATAATGACCAATGAACATCACTCATACCTTGATTTTGATGATGACATATTGAACATGTTATACATATCACAACAATGCTTAAACAACATGTTTTCGATGTTTAATATCTCACATTTTAATGATAATATCTTGTTTTAATGGTTTACACTTCATATTTTCAGGTTTACACAAAATTGTCACAGTGGTGTCGACACAGTCCACCTGTGTGTCGACACTGGCTGACTGTCCCAGAAGCATGTTCTGAGAGAAGCAACCAGTGGTGCCGGCACAGTCCACCTGTGTGTCGACACTAGATGACTGTCCCAGGAAGCAATCAGAACAGTTGAAGCCAGTGGTGTCGACACAGTCTGCCTGTGTGTCGACACACTTTGACTGAAGCTCAAAAATGAGAATTTTTCTGGACACGTGTCGGCATGGGAATCAAGGGATTTGACCTAGATTTCTGTGCCCACTCACCCCAAGGCACCACATGGACACATGGGGCTATAAATACCCATGATTCTTGTACTCCAAGAGAGAGAGACTAGACATCTCCAGAAAAGGGTGTGGCGGCTGCAGAAAGGGAAAAAGGGAGTCTGCGTTCAGAAAGGGAGAAGAGCAGTGCTGTTTGGAAGTAGAACGTGAAGAAAAAGAGAAGAGACGAGGGGAGAGGATAAAGTATCTGCATCCAGAAAGGGAGCAGAGTAGTACCATCAGATTGAGGAGCAGAAGAGCAGCAAAGGAAGAAGAAGAACTGGCAATCCGGATGCCACTGAAGCAGAGCATTGTGGATTGGAGAAGAACTCCATCGAATTACTTCAAGCATCTTCAATCCAAGCTTCTGCAAGTTTTCTCATCGAGGAACATCCAAGTCACATCTATTTCATTTATTTTTTTGGAGTGTTCATCCTGTTTTTCATTATGTGATCTGTGTATGTGTTCTACACAGATCACTTAATTCTGTCAGTTCTATTTTTATCATTGTATTGACATAGATCGGGCTAGAGGATCTATTCTCTAATTGAGCTTGTTCTAGCAGAACTTGGATCCTTCGTGGTCCAAAGGTTTGTAGCCGTAGTGCTCTGGTTTGGAGCCTTACTGCTCTAGAGCCGTTGTGCTCATGTGCTTGTGAGTCGTTGTACTCACAAGTGGTTTATGGAGTAGGTCGTTGTGCCTATCTCCTGAGTTTTCTTTGAGTCATCGTACTCAAAGGGTTTGGAGTCGTCGTACTCCGGTTGTGTCTTGAGTCGTCGTGCTCAAGGGTGTTCTGGAGTCGTCGTGCTCCAGTGTGTGTTGTACTCAAGGTTTTGAGTAGTGTGGCCTCACTATGTGAGGGGTGGACGTAGGAGTCACTGGAGGTGATTTCCAAACCACCTAAAAATCCAGTGTGCAGTGGTTTGAATTGTGGTTTGACTTTGTATTGCGCTAGATGCATGCATAGGGATTTCGCTCACACTACTAATTGATTTGCTCACACACACTAATCACACATATTGCATCTGTTTAGTGGGGTTTTATTTGAATAGATATCTTAATTCGAAGTAATTTTTAAATTGTTTTAGTTTCCGCTGCAAATCTATTCAACCCCCCCCTTCTAGCTTTGCCATTACCGAATATTCGATTCCAACAATTGGTATCAGAGCGGGTTAACCACTCTAACTATTAGATCTAATTCCTTGTTTCACTGTTTCACTATGAATAGTTCTAATAGTCTTTTGAGTTTTGGTATAATGGTAAATTTCTTTAATCTGCATGAATTTCCTGTTATAATTTCAGAAAAATCCCCAATCTCACTTTCATTAAGTTTTTCAGAGGAAGCACAAAGAAAAGGAGTAAAAGGAATTCACAAATGCTCAATGGCAAAGAAGAACTTCAATGAATCTAGAAAATCACCAATTCAAAAAACTGTGGCTCTCACAACACATTCTAAGAGCTCAGAGCATTCTTCATCCTCTTCAAAACACAAGAAATCAAATGGGTCTACAAGGTTAGGTAAATCCACTCCAGATTCATCTATGTATTCTAACTCTGATTCTGATGTAGATGAAGGAATGTCTCAGGTTAAATTGATTGAATTATGTGAGAAGATATAAAATCTTAATGTACAGATGAACACTAAAAATAAAGACTTGAAAAAGACTTTAAAACATTGCCATGAAGCAAATGAGAATTTGAAAAATGAAGTTGAAAAATTAAATTCTGAGAAAGAGAATTTGGAAGATAAGTCCAAATCTATGAAAATAAACTGAATGGATTAAAAGATAACTATGAGCTATTGAAATCAAAAGTCATTAATCTGGAAAATGAAAAAGAATAATTGATCTCAATGAAAACTTCAAATCTGACAATGATCAATTAAACAAACAGATTTCTAACATGGCTCATGATCATCAAATAACTGAAAGATGCAAACAACTTGTTGAAGAAAATTATCACTTAAAGAGAAAGATTGAATGCTTGTTACATGACAAACCATTAGATAATGATTGTAGCAATTTCAGTAATAAAATTGCTGATATGGAAAAACAAATTGCTCAATTTGAAAATGAAAAGAACAAGATGAAAAATGGTTTGGATATCATGCTAAACAAGCTTCAAATTTCAAAAAAAGAAGTTGTTGCATTAAAAGCTGAAAAACAGAAGCTTCAACATAAATTGAAGAATACTAAATACACAAGTCTTGCTTCTGTGAGAGATAAGAAAAATAAAAATAAAACAAAATTAACATTTGTTAAAACTGCTGCGAACAAGAACTCTGCTAATTCTAATGAAAAACTAGTGAAAGTTATTGTTCAGAAACAGACAGAGAAAAAGAAAAATGCTACTGTCGAGAAGATTCATCTACTTCCTCCATCAGTCCAAAAAGCTCTAAGGCAAGTTCCAGATTCACATCATGCCAAGAGCAACCAAAAAGTACCTCCTTCTCCTCATGGTATGCCTTCTTACAGGAAAAGGAGATTCCAGTAAATGCATACATGCCAAGGTATGTACCTGGTAAGAAATGCTCTCATTTGCTTTAACTGCAATAAACCTGGTCATCTTGCCAAACATTGTTGGATTAGAAATCAAAATTTCAATAAACATGCCAAATTAGTCCAATGCTTTCATTGTCATAAAATTGATCATATTTCTAGGGACTGTTGGTACAAAAATGATTTTGTTGTGCATGCTCAGAAATTCTAGTCTAATGCATATGTTCATACACACAGGAATAAATATCATGTTCGTACTGAAAATGTTCAGAAATTCCATGTGTATAGGCATAGAAATGCTGCACAAAATCATTCTGTTTCTGCTTATATTAAAAATCTAAAAATTAGAAAACTTCATGAAAACATAGATGCATTGAGCAAGGCAAAAAGAAAATCTGGAACTAATTCTGCTCATAGTTCTATCAATGAAAGAAATGTATCTATACAAAAAATAAAATCATTTTGGATTCAGAAATCTTTATTGCACTCTAACATTGATTTCATTGCAGGACCCAAGCAAGTGTGGGTCCCAAAACCAGCTTGATCAGCAAGCTGAGGAGTCTTGCAGCCATACATTGTAAATGGATTCAAGATATTGACTGTGCAAGGCAAGAAATGATTGGAGAACACAGGTAAAACCTTTGAAAAAGAAATGAAGACTCTCCAGGTAAAATTTCTTTATCATTTCAAATGTAATTTGTCTAAATTGAAATGAATGTTTAATTTTTATCTGAATAATGAGAAATGTGTTTCAATGCTGCTTCTAACAAGAAATTTATGTCATAACAATTGAAATCATGTTTATTTGTTTGTGCCCATGACTCCTTGTGCATATCTTTTTTTTGACTTCTTGGTATATCAAATGATGACATGTGGAAAAATAAGTTATGCTTGTTTGGAAACTATCATTATGCGTGAGTAATATACTCCGCCAAGTACCAAAAGTCATGTTATGCATAAAGCTAATTGTATGCATAATCATGTGTGAATTGATTACAATTTTTTTTCATTCCATGCACATGTTAAGGGGGAGTAAATTTTGGGAAGTACAAAATGCTCTTAAAAAATGTTGCAAATAATTGTTAAAACTTGTTGGAACTTGAAAAGTTCAGAAACTTGAATTTGATCATGCTCTGGTCGACACACATCTTCTCTTGTGTTGACACCAATTTTTTTTTATCATGATCAGGTCGACACATAGTGCACATGTGTCGACACTAGTTGTTCACTACCGCTCTATTCTTGAAAAGTTATTCTGACAACATTGAGTCTGCTACTTCTGTAACTGTCGACACATGAGATCCAGTTGTCGACAGATTCTTTGAAAATCTTTGGATATTGCTTCATTCCAGAATGAAGGCTTCTCACACTGCGTTGGCATTCTTGGTATATTAAATAGTGACTTGAAGAAAGGCAAGTCAAGCTTGTCTGAACACATTCACTATGTGTGAGTATAAGTCTCCGCCAAGTATCAAGAGCCTTCTTTTTATGCAATTGTTGAGAGGGAGCCTTGTTTTTCTAAATCATTCTTGATGATTCTACTTTCACTTCACTGAAATGTTCCTTCTTCAATAATGTTCATGTTCACCTTGAGAGGGGGAGCTATATGAAAGGGGAATCTTTCAGTATCAGAATTTGTGCTCACTATCAACTCTTTACTCAATTCTCTTGACAATTGTTGCCCATTTTGAGCCCCAATTATCAGAATTTTTGAGTCATTGTGCTATTTTCTTGTGAGAGAATAAATATACTCAAATTAAAATCATTATGCATTTAGTTTAATTTCAAAGATTCATTATCATTTCGAGGTTAAGCAATCTTAATACTGAATGTCTTTAAAATGACTTGCAAAACACTTGTAGGCACATGGGTGGCTTTACTATTTAACATGTGCATGTTTAAGCTTCATTTTTACCACATGTTAAGAATAATTTTTCTAAATTCGTAGTCATGACTTTTCTGGTCAAAGCAAACATATTCCTGCAAAACACTAAGAGAAAATGATCAACAATCTGGAAAGATATAAACAGAGCAATGAAAATTCTTGAACCACTAAGTAACCGAGCCATTTCACCTAAAAAGTGATTTGTTTCGCGTCAAAAAGTGGAAATCAAAATTTTCAACTCTGTATAAGATAATGAAAGTTAAACCACTGAGTAATCAGGAGGTTTTGCATCTGATCAATGTGATCTCTTGCACTGAAAAATGAGATTTAACTAATTTATTCTTGTATTCTTTCCCAGTTAAAAAAATAAAAAAATGAAAGAAAATCAAATTGACAGGATGGAAAAGCTTAAGACCTTAATAAAGTTCATGTATACTATGTTTAGACCTATTATTCTACATTGTGTTAAAATTAAAGCTCCTAACATCCTTGTTAAATACTTCTGCTCACTCATATAGGTCACTTCACTTCACATTTGCATCTTTATTTTAACTACATTCAGATCATTATATCTTGCTATACCTTGTGTTGAGTGTGTCTTTATGATTAAACTTTATTGCATAATACCAAACACACAATAACTTCTCTCATATGTCAATATCACTTTGCCTCACTTATTTTGATCATTCCTGAACCTTCATTTCTACAACTGCATTTCTTGATCTCCTACCATTCTTTGTTTCACTCTCTTATCTATCTTTTTGATGCTGTCAAAAAGGGGGAGAAAGTTCTTTAAAGGGGAGAAAGTTTTTATGGGAGAAAGTTCAAAGGGTGAATATGGTCAAGGGGAGTTATTGCAGTCAAGGGAGTCAGACTATTGGGTGATTGTGCATATATTTTGTCATCATCAAAAAGGGGGAGAATGTTGGGTTGAGTGTGTTTGGAATTTCCTAAAGTTGTATTTTAATGATGACCAATGAACATCACTCATACCTTGATTTCGATGATGACATATTGAACATGTTATACATTTTATACATATCACAACAATGCTTAAACAACATGTTTTTGATGTTTAATATCTCACATTTTAATGATATTATCTTGTATTAATGGTTTACACTTTATATTTTCAGGTTTACACAAATTTGTCACAGTGGTGTCGACACAGTCCACCAGTGTGTCGACAATGACTGACTGTCCGAGAAGCATGTTCTGAGAGAAGCAACCAGTGGTGTCGACACACTCCACATGTGTGTCGACACTAGATGACTATCCCAGGAAGCAGTCAGAACAATTGAAGTCAGTGGTGTCGACACAATCTGCCTGTGTGTCGACACACTTCGACTGAAGCTCAAAAATGAGAATTTTTCTGAACACGTGTTTGCATGGGAATCAAGGGATTTGACCTAGATTTCTGTGCCCATGCACCCTAAGGCATCACATGGACACATGGGGCTATAAATACCCATGATTCTTGTACTCCAAGAGAGAGACTAGACATCTCCAGAAAAGGGTGTGGCGGCTGCAGAAAGGGAAAAAGGGAGTTGATAATTGCATAATTGTTATAAGTAATTGTATAATTTTATTGAAAAATGATTGATAATTTCATAAGATTCTATTATCATTTGATTACAAGTGCGATAATTGATTAAATCTCTTTTGTGTCGTGTTTGTAGGGTTAATGGGCCAAGAAATGAGATTGCAAGTTGGCCAATGAATCTAATTGGATCAAGAGATAATGAGGAGACATTTTTATTTTTAAAAATCATTTTCTCTCTCTCTCTCTATCTTTTCAATTTTCAAAACACCCTCTCATTTTTAAAATCCCCCTCTAATTTCCAAAAATCTCTTCCCTTAACTCTCTCTCTCTCTCCTCTTTCCTCTCTTCTCTCTATTTATTTTATAAACATTCTCTTCCCTCATTACCATCTTCACCTCTTCTCTCTCTCATTCCCTTCCCCCAAAGCTCTCTCTCCTCTCCTCCGATCCCTTCCTGCTTCTCTCCTTCCTCTCTTCTTCCTCTTCTGCTTTTCTTCTTTCTCTCTAGCCGGTCTCTCTCTTTGCATACAAAAGCAGCAGTCCTCGCCTGGGCCCGTCGCACCTGCCGCCCGCCACGTAGGCGCCCTCGCCTAGGCCCGCCCACCGTGCAGGCACCCTGCCTAGGCCCGCCCATGCAAGCCCCCATGCCGATCGCGCCCGCGCATGCCTGCGCGTGCGACCCCGCTCGCCCGCGCACCCTGCCGCGTGACTCCGCCAGCGCGGCTGCCCACGTGCTGCCACACCGCCTCCCCCCTTCCTCTCTACGTGCATGCATGCACGTAGAAAAGGGAGGCTGTGCGCCCCCCTCTCTCCCTCATCTCTCCCTTTTCTCGTCTCTCCCGTTCTCTCTGTCCTCTCTCATCTCTCTCTCTCTCTCTCTCTCTCTCTCTTCTCTGTTTAGTCTCTCTCTCTCTCTTCTCTCTCCTCTCATCCATTCTCTCTCTTCTTCCTCCCTCTTCTCTCTTCTCTCTCTCTCTCTCTCATTCTAGGAGTTCTGCTTCATTTCTCTCTTTATTTCCCATGTTTCTTGTAATAAGTTGTTGATTTATTCTTAGTATAAAACATTCTGTTGTTAATCTTTTTTATTATTTAGTGGATTGTAATTTTGAATCTCATCTCCTATTACTCTTTATCTCTCTCTTTATCTATTTCACTTAGTTTAGATTTATTTCGTTCAACTTAGTTTTAATATCACCACATTATTTTCCTAAATAAAAACTCAAGATTTTCAATTCTAAAATCTATTTCTCTGTGAATTCGACTCGGCTCTCACCACTTAACTATTGTCAAAATATTTAGTGCAGGCCGATTAATTTAAGACTGATATCCACGTGTTTAACGACGCATTTGTGGGTTATCAATTTTTGGCGCCGTTGTTGGGAAAATTAGATTTTTAGTTTTGATAATCTTGGTATTTTTTGTATATGTTAATGCTAACATTTTCTTTCTTTTTGTAGGTGTCAAATAAAAAATTGAAAAAAAGAAGCTTGAAAATTGCAGAAATGGAAAATCTGTCAAAAATCTATCGCTGAAAGCAACATCTGTAATTAAAAGTTCTGTTTTGGAAAAAATCCGAAAATTTTAGAAAAAAATCAGAAAAAAGGTAAGTTGAGGTGAGCTTCCTTCTCTCTCTCATTCTTCTATTTGTTTTAATTTCCAAAAGAACAAGGGATTGCGTTGGAGGGAAGTACCCTTAAAGCCCTCTTGATTGAGTTTCCTTTTCCTAGTTGCCATGTTTAGATAATAAAAAAAAGAACAAAATCAATCACTTGAATCTAATAAAAAGATGTCATGTCAAGATTAGAAACTTTCCATCTTTAGGACATGCATCATTTAGACTTTCATCTTTAGGTATTTTTCTTTTTGAAAAGTTTCCTTTCTTGTCGAAGATTGCGGGAGGCAAGGTGAGAATTTTACAACTTTCTTTAAAAAAAAAGCATGATCATGCATTACCATGCTTGCATAGAACCCCTTGCTTGATTTTGTGGTGTGCACATTGTTGCCCAGTTGACGAGCCCAGAGGGGGGGGGGGGGTGAATGGGTCTTTAAAAATTAATCTAGAAGATACCTGTAACTCAAAACAATCACACAAACATTCTTCGAAATAGGTTAGTGACAGTTAGTTTAAATAACAATCACAGAAAGAAGACAGTCACACAACACAAGAATTATCCTGGTTCGGACCTCCTTTCCTTAGGAGTCCTACGTCCAGTCCCTGAGCAACAGCTCAGGATTTCACTAACTAGGGAACAGTCCCCCTAAGGACGCTACAACACCCAGCTCAGCTGGTCTTCCTTCACACACGAAGGGAACAACACCCTGGATACCACCAGGTCTTCCTTCACACCCGAAGGGAACAACACCCTGGATACCACCAGGTCTTCCTTCACACCCGAAGGGAATAACACAGAGAAGAATGAATGACTTTCAAGCCCCTAGATCAAGCTTTTGATAAGCAAGGATCTGAAGCAACTAGAACTGAGAGCAAAGAGATTTTAAACAAGTCACACTCTCAGAACTATACAGGCTCTCTCAAGATTTTCACAAACTAGTGGAGAGCAAAAGAGCAAAAGCTAAGTGGAATAACGGTTCTTGGCTCTGGACTTTCTTCAGAAGATTTTGAATGCTTGAATACGCGATGTCTATATTTTCTTATGTTCTTTTGACTTGAATTTATATCTTCAATTTGAAATCTAGACGTTGAAGTGTCCGTTGTCTCTCTTTTGAGTAGTCGTTAGACTGAATGACATCTAGAGTCTTGGAAGCTTCCAGTCACAGTCTTTTGATCACTTGAGCACGCAAAGAGATGAGATCTTCAGAAATATCCTTTGGCTTCTATTTTGTTTAACGTTGTACCATGAAGCTAGTTCAGAGGTCTGCAGAAATATCAATCTCAAATAGCAAACAGCTAAGCTGTCTCTGATGTCAGTCAACGTCAGTAGCCATAGTCATGAAAATAGTAATGCCAAATAGCTTAAGTCTAAAAGACGTAATCAGAGTAGGCACGATAAAGGATGATATAGTCTGCATGCATGCAGAGATACGTTCAGATCTCATAAATGCAAAAGCGTCAGAGAGATGTTTACGTGGACTTTGACTAGTCAACGCTCTTAATATGAATAAGATATCAAGATATGAAATCCATAGTTATATGACTTATGAAATCGTTATGAATACTAACAAGTCATTATAGAGAGCAAATCGTTATGAACACTTATCAAGTCGTTATGAACTCTAAAGAAATCGTTATGGTAACTTATGAAGTCGTTACAACAAGCAAGTCGTTGCGAGTTCTAAAGAAATCGTTATGGTAACTTATGAAGTCGTTACAACAAGCAAGTCGTTGCGCTTTCTAAAGAAATCGTTGTGAATACTTATAGAATCGTTACGACGAGCAAGTCGTTGCGAGTTCTAAAGAAGTCGTTACGGTAACTTATGAAATCGTTACAACAAGCAAGTCGTTGCGCTTTCCAAAGAAATCGTTGCGATAACTTATAGAGTCGTTATGACAGGCAAGTCGTTGCGCTTTCCAAAGAAATCGTTGCGATAACTTATAGAGTCGTTATGACAGGCAAGTCGTTGCGCTTTCTAAAGAAATCGTTATGAATACTTATAGAGTCGTTGTGACGAGCAAGTCGTTACGGGCTCTAAAGAAATCGTTACGGTAACTTATAGAGTCGTTGTGACATCAACTTGTTTGAAACAACATGACTTTTCAGTCTTATAAGGAAATCGTTGCGATCTTCAACAGAAATCGATATGGACTTAGAGAAATATCATGTTGAAAAGATTAAAGCTTCAGAGAAGTAATGCATACCTTTATTGACTTGTTTGACCTTGGTATTTTCTTGTACTTAAGACTTATGAAATATTCATTAGATATAATTGATAAACTCTTGTTTGGTTTTGTTAATCATCAAAATATGTATATATATGTAATTAATTAAAATTGCATGGGGACAGACTGATCATCACACATCATTTCTAAAATATTTTAAGGGCAATTTTCCTAACAAGATAAGGTGGGGATTTGATCACCCTTCCTTAGCCCACAAACCACAATTTCCTGCATCTTTTGCATTCCCAAGCCATAATAAAAATCAGTAAACATCGGCCTTAATGTTCACACTGAGGTTTAGGTCCACTTGGACCCACTAATTGGTTTTGGAAACTGGTGTCTAAGGTTAGAGGTTAAACGGCAAACGCCTAAGCGGGAAAGTGGTTCTCTAATTAGGTCCCTACGAAAGTAGGGGGAGCCTCCCACTACCGCACCTCGTACCTGGCCAGTGGATTACCTAATAGTGGACTTAAGTTGGTCTAGGCCACTTTGTGAGAAATCTCACTTTCAAGTCTAAGATCTCTAGGTCAAATAGGGTAATTGTTTGAAACTTGTTTGTCTTTGTTAAAATTAAAAAAATTCTAAAAAAAATATATAAAAAAATCTTTCTCTTCTCTCATTTGGTCCTAGTGCATGCATGGTAGGAGATCCCAAAAATCTAATTTGCTAGGACCAATCTCAGAAATTGAGAGATTCTTTCATCTAAAACACAATCTTCTACAAAATCAAATGACTGAAAATCAAAATGGAATGCCAAATCACAATTGGGATAATCATGATCATCAAGAGCCTCCCAAACAAATGAAGGACTACTACATCCCAAATCAATATCAGCCTTCATCTTGTATTCATCTCCCACAACATCAAGCCATCCAATATGAGATTAAGTCCAGCACCATCCAAATGCTTCCATCCTTTTATGGAAATACCAATGAAGACCCCTATAAGCATATTGATGAATTCTTGGAAATATGCTCAATTGTGAAAATTCAGAATTTTTCTGATGATGCCCTTAGATTGACCCTCTTCCCATTTTCTCTAAAAGATAAGGCAAAATATTGGTTGGGCACTGTGGGGAAAACCATTCGAACTTGGGCAAAAATGCAACAAGAATTCCTAAAGAAATTCTACCCTATAGGCCAAACCAATACCATGAGAAGAGCTATTACTGGATTTTCACAATCACCAGGGGAATTAATTCATGAGTCATGGAAATGGTTGAAAGAACTTTTGAGAAAATGCCCCCACCATGGTCTCTCAAAATGGCAAATTGTCCAAGCATTTTATGAGGGGTTGACTGAACAATATAGACAGATGGTGGATGCTTCATGTAGAGGGACATTCATGAGCAGAAGTGAGGACGAGGTTTATGATCTCTTTAAAATGTTGAGTGAAAGTTCTGTAAATCATGCCTCTTTATCCTCTTATGAGAGATCTGTTGGGCCATCCAAGCGAGCTGGGTTGTATGAAGTGAGAAATCGGGCTGAATTGGAGCCCAAATTCGAGAATAATCTCATGGCCCAAAAGTGGGAGAAAGTGGATATTATAGCCTAAGGTTTTGCCTCTCTGGCCCAAAAGATGGACCAAATCTTGTCTAGGACCCATCATGATCGCTTTGGCTCATCCCCCTCGAGCCCATATGTTGGCCCAGACTCCTATCATCAGGAAGTCTGTAGTTTGTGTGCTAGCCCAGCCCACCACATTAATGATTGTCCAACTACAGCTCAACTCCCTCCTTTCATCCAAGAACAAGTCCAAGCAGCCCAAGGATTCTCCAAACCCAATTTAGACCCATTTTCCAATTCTTACAACCCGGGCTGGAGAAATCACCCTAATTTCTCTTGGGAAAATCAACAAGCTCCACTTCAAAGACCTAACCCCTCCATGCCTCAAGCCCCAAAATAACCATTCCAGAACCAATTTCTGGCCCAGCCGAATCCTTACAGTGGCACTTATGCTAGAGGGCTTCAGGCCCAATTCTCTCAGGCAGCCTAATATCCTTCTCAACCCAAGTAAATTCAGCCCACCTTTCAACAACCCCCTCAACAAATTTTGAAGAACAATTTAATCAACTCCAACAAATCAACAACACAATTGCACCAACAACAATAACTCTTGGCTACAAACCAATAGACCATGGCCAGACTAGAAGCCTAAGTGGGCCAGATGGCTGAGACCACCATGAGAAGGGAAGTGGGCCAATTGCCTAGCCAACCTGTGGCCAACCCAAGGAACCAACCACCAGGCTTTGCTTCACAATCAGGCCTCCTACCTCAACCTGCCCAACAAGCCTAACCAGGAGGCCCACAATTGGAAAATATAAAAGCCATTTCAAGCCTGAGAAGTGGTAAGGTGCTAAGTGACCCACATAAGGGAAAAGAGGTTGTGAATAGTCCTACACACGAAGTCCAAGATGATACTAGTGATAGTGAAGAGGAGCCCATTCAGATTAAGTTGGGGGGAGAGAACAAAGGGAAAGAGAAGGCTCATGAAGATCCAAATTCTTACCAACAAAAAGTGCCATTTCCAAGTGCTCTAGAATCGAAGCCCATTAAGAAAAAGAAGAAGTCGGTCCAAGATGAGGAGTTGTTGGAATTATTCAAACAAGTCCACATCAATATTCCACTCCTAGATGCCATCAAGCATGTCCCGACTTATGCTAAATTTCTTAAGATCTTTGCACTCCACGAAGGGAATCCAAGACTGCAATTCAAAAATCTGGTCTCTGAAGATGTTAGTGCAGTTTTGACAAACCACCTCCCTAGGAAGCTGAAGGACCCTGGTGCTCCCCTCATTTCATGTGATATAGGTGGTATAACCTTCGATCGTGCCCTTCTTGATTTAGGGGCGAGTGTCAATCTTCTCCCCACCTTCATTTATGAACAATTCAACATAGGGGAACTCAAGCCCACTTCCATCATTCTGTAGCTAGCCGATCATTCAGTCAAGACTCCACGAGGATTGATAGAGGATGTAATTGTCAAAGTCAATGATTGTTATTTCCCCGTGACCTTCTCATCCTTGATATGTCCACCAACCAGGAGTTGAGACACACTCCTATCATTCTTGGTCGTCCCTTCCTCGCCACTACCAATGCCAACATCAACTGTGCTACGGGGATGATGGACATTTCATTTGGGGGACAAAAGGTTTCTCTCAATGTATTCAAAGCATCTCAATATCCAGACCAAGAAGAAGAATGTCATTCTGTAGACATTTTGACTGAGCTCATTGATAATGATTTGGATGTTGTCCAGTTGGAGGAGACTAAAGCCCTATATGATTCACCACTCCATTCTACTCTTTGGCCCAAAGTCGAACCTTTGCCGACAATCTGAACCGGCTCTTCCATCACTTGAAAGTCCTCCCTATCTTGAGCTTAAACCTCTTCCGGACTCCCTTAAGTATGTATTCTTAGGCCCAAACCAAACGTTGCCTGTTATCATCGCCTCCAACCTAACCCCTACCCAAGAAGCCAAATTGATAGAAGTTTTACAGAAGCATAGGGGAGCTATAGGTTGGACGGTGGCCGATCTTAAAGGGATTAGTCCATCTGTTTGCATGCACCACATCTACTTGGAGGACAATGCTAAACCAAGTCGGGAAACACAAAGGAGGTTAAATCCCAATATGAAGGAAGTGGTGAAGAAGGAAGTAGTGAAGTGGCTAGATGCTGGAATTGCCTACCCAATATCAGATAGCGAGTGGGTCAGCCCAACCCAAGTGGTCCCCAAGAAGTCTGGGCTGACAGTTGTGAAAAATGAAAAGGGGAGGAAATACCCACTAGATTGACCACCGTGGAGAGTGTGCATAGACTATAGAAAGCTCAATGCCATGACTAAGAAAGATCACTTTCCACTCCTATTCATGGATCAAATTCTCGAGAAACTAGCGGGCCAACAATTTTCTGCTTTTTGGATGGTTATTCTGGGTACAATCAAGTGGCAATTTACCCAAAAGATCAGGAAAAGACACCTTTACGTGCCCCTATGGCACATTTGCTTTTAGGAGAATGCCACTTGGACTATGCAATGCACCAGCTACTTTCATGATGGCAATTTTCTCTGATATGGTGGGAGACTTCCTTGAAATATTCATAGATGATTTTTCTATATATGGGGAGTCATTTGAAAGTTGTCTAAGAAACCTTGAGAAAGTGTTGGCTAGATGCATAGAGACAAATTTGGTGCTTAGCTGGGAGAAGAGTCATTTCATGGTTCGAGAGGGCATAGTCTTAGGCCACATTGTGTCTGAGCGGGGTATAGAGGTAGATAGGGCCAAAGTTGGCCTCATTGCTGACCTTCCTCTCCAACCTCTGTGAGACATTGTTCCTTTCTTGGCCATGCCTAGTTTCTATCGCCGGTTCATTCAAAACTTTTCCAAAATTGCCCGCCTTAAATCTTCTCCTAGCAAAGGATGTCCCATTTCACTTTGATGATGCTTGTTTAGAGTCCTTCACTACTTTGAAATAGGCTTTGACCAAAGCTCCCATTCTTCAAAACCCCTGATTGTCATTCCCCTTGAGATCATGTGTGATGCCTTGACTATTGCCATAGGTGCTGTTTGGGACAAAGAATTGATAAACATCCGTGGTGATCTATTATGTGAGTCGCACCCTCGCCGATGCTCAATTGCATTACACACCAGGAAAAAGAACTTCTTGCTGTAGTCTTTGCCCTTGAAAATTTGATCTTATCTTTGGGGGCAAAAGTTATCATCTACTAGATCACTTGCTTGAAATATCTTTTAGCTAAGAAGGACTCCAAACCAAGACTCATCAGATGGATCCTTCTTCTTCAAGAATTTGATTTGGAGATCTGTGATAAGAAGGTACTGAAAATGTGGTGCTGATCATCTGTCTCGGATTCTCATCCCAGAAAGTGCTCCCATGCATGATTCCTTTCCCGATGAACACCTCCTTGCAATTTCTCATAGGACAGTCCCTTGGTATGCTCACATTGTCAACTATCTTGCTATGGGTCAAATTCCTGAAGGATGGTCAAAAAATGAAAGGGACCATTTTTTTCTCTAATGTCAAACACTATTTCTGGGATGACCCTGAATTATTTTTCATGGGTCCTGATCAAGTCATTAGGAGGTGTATCCTGAGGAAGAGCAACAAAGCATCTTAAATTTCTGTCACACTCTAGCTTGTAGGGGACACTTTTCAGGGAAGAAAACTGCTGCTAAGGTCTTGCAAAGTGGATTTTACTAGCCCACATTGTTCAAAAATGCTTATGAATTCAGCAAGACATGTCTTAGATGCCAAGCTGTGGGCAACAATTCTAGGAGAGACATGATGCCACTCAACCCCATTTTGGTGGTGGAATTTTTTGATGTCTGAGGAATAGATTTCATGGGCCCATTCCCTTCATCCTTTGGCAATGAGTATATCCTTGTGGCTGTTGATTATGTGTCTAAATGGATTGAGGCCATTCCACCCGCACCAATGATCATAAGGTTGTCATGAAATTTGTGTGTAGGAATATCTTCTTCAAGTTTGGGTGTCCTCGGGCTATTATAAGTGATGGGGGATCTCACTTCACTCATTCCCAATTTCGAGCTTTGCTTAAAAGATATGGGATAACTCACAAGGTTGCTACCCCCTACCATTCCCAGACCAATGGCCAAGTGGAAGTGTCTAATAGAGAGATCAAGAATATTCTCTAAAAGACTGTTAGGCCCGATAGGAAAGATTGGTCAGAAAGACTGGATGATGCTTTGTGGGCCTATCAGACTGCTTTTAAGACTCCCATTGGCATGTCTCCCTATAGGTTGATTTTTGGTAAAGCCTGTCACCTCCTTGTTGAGTTAGAGCATAGGGCTTATTGGGCCATTAAACAATTCAATCTTGACTTAGCCCAAGCTGGATCGCATAGAGTCCGCCAACTGCATGAGCTTGAACAATTGCGCAATGAAGCCTATGAGAATTCTAAGATATATAAAGCCAAGACCAAAATCTTTCATGACAAACACATTTTGAGGAAATCCTTCCATCCTGACCAAAAGGTCTGGCTCTTTAACTCTATGCTGCGCTTATTTCCAGGTAAATTGAAATCTCGATGGGATGGATCGTTCATTGTTGTCAAAGCCTTTGACCATGGTGATGTTAAAATTCTTGACCCTAAAAATGGTCAAACTTCCACTGTTAATGGTCAACGTCTCAAACCTTACTTGGAAAACATGCACCTCTCACCTAAAGAATCCATTCCTCTGAATGACCCTGAGTAGATGCATAAGGGATTTTATTGTGTCTGGCTGAAGACATAAAACTTAGCACTTGTTGGGAGGCAACCCAATATTTTTAGGAGATTTAACTTATTTTTCTCTTTTCTTTGTGTTCTAGGTGTTTGGAGTCCCACTATCCTGGATGAAGCTACTGCCCTCATGTGATCATCAGGTTGCATCTCCCTTTCTTAACTTATGTTGGCTACATTCTATTTCATATCTTTTATGTCATTGAGGACAATGTCATTCAAGTTGGGGGGGAGTCATATTGAAAATAAATTTCAAAATTTGCCCCTAACATTGGGTTCATGCTTCATATTTCATGAAAGAAAAATTTTTTTCTAACTTGACTCATAATGTGTGCTTGTGAAAGTGGTGAGTTGAAGGGGTGAGTTAACTAGTTATGTTTTCAGCATCTTCCTCAGAATACATTTGAAATTTCATCAGTATAAGAAAATTTTAATAGGAGCTATTCAGATGATGATGAGAGTTTTACTTAACATTCAGGGTGATTGATATTCTACACTCTTATTGAAGACCAATCGTGGGGAAAAGCTACCAGCCTACAAATAAATATGAAAATGTGTGTAATAGCGAAAAAATATGGAAAGGTCCCAGATCTTAGTAACCGGGCCTGCTGCTCCTAAGGCAAGAGTTGAGGCTCGCGTCAAACAGTGAAGGGAAGTGCAACACCATGTACTTAAATAAAAAAAAAAAAGGTGGCATGGAAAAGAAAACTAGGCAGAGTGGAAGCTACCTGTAATTCGAAGATCGAATTTAAGGAGTGTAAAGTTAATATCATCTTTGAATGATACGTAAAAAGCTCATGCATCCTCTTATTGATACTCAAACATTGAACAAAAAGTCATGAAATTTGAGTGTATCTTGAGTTTCTAAAGACAGGAACTATCTAAAGACATGAACTGACACGCTTACTCTTGACACTTACCACTGAACATGAAACACTCATGATCAGTATTTTCATTTCATACTTTCTTATCATGAAATATGTGTCTTGTGCTTTTGTTAGTCTAACTATTCATTTATGTATTGCTAAGGGACTAGCAATGAGTAAGTTGGGGGATGTAATAGTTGCATAATTGTATAAGTAATTGTAAATTTTATTGAAAAATGATTGATAATTTAATAAGATTCTATTATCATTTGATTACAAGGGCGATAATTGATTAAATCTCTTGTGTTGTGTTTGCAGGGCTAAGGGGCCAAGAAATGAGATTGCAAGTGGGCCAATGAATCTAATTGGATCAAGAGATAATGAGGAGATATTTTTATTTTTAAAAATATCATTTTCTCTCTCTCTTATCTTTTCAATTTCAAAACTCCCTCTCATTTTAAAATCCCCCTCTAATTTCCAAAAATCTCTTCCCTTACTCTATCCTCTTTCCTCTCTTTCTCTATCTATTTATAAACATCTCTCCCTCATTACCATCTTCACCTCTTCTCTCTCATTCCCTTCCCCGGAGCTCTCTCTCCTCTCTCCGATCCCTTCCTGCTTCTCTCCTTTCTTCTCCTCTTCTGCTTTCATTCTTTCTCTCTGGCCGGTCTCTCTCTTGCACACGAGAAGCAGCAACAGCAGTCTCGCTTGGGCATGCCACACCTGCTGCCGGCCGCACAGGTGCCCTCTCCCAGGCCACGCCCGCCGCGCAGGCGCCTTGCACAGGTCCCGCCCACGCGAGCCCCCCTGTCGATCGCGCCGTGCCCGCCTGTGCGCGCGCCCCCGCTCGCCTGGTGCCTGCCGCGCGACTCCGCCAGCGTGGCCGCTCGCGCGCGCTGCCACAGGCCCCCCCTTCCTCTACTACATGCATGCATGCAAGTAGAAAAGGGAGGCCGTGCGCCCCCCTCTCTCTACTCTCTCTCTCTCCTCCTCTTCCGTCTCTCTCCCATTCGCTCTTTCTCTCTCTCCTCGCTCTTCTCTCTCTCTCTCTTCTCTCTTTAGTCTCGTCTCTCTCTCTCTCTTTTCGTCTCTCTCTCTTCTCTCTCTCTCTCTCTCTTCTTATTCTTCTCTTCTTCCTCCTCTATCTTCTCTCTCCTCTCTCTCTCTCTTCTCTCTCTCTCTCTCTCATTCTGGGAGTTCTGCTTCATTTCTCTCTCTATTTCCCATGTTTCTTGTAATAAGTTGTTGATTTATTCTTAGTATAAAAACATTATGTTGTTAATCTTGTTTATTATTTAGTGGATTGTAATTTTGAATCTCATCTCCTGTTACTCTTTATCTCTCTCTCTTATCTATTTCACTTAGTTTAGATTTATTTCGTTCAACTTAGTTTTAATATCACCACGTTATTTTCCTAAATAAAAACTCAAGATTTTCAATTCTAAAATCTATTTCTCTGTGGATTCGACTCGTCTCTCACCACTTAACTATTGTCAAAATATTTAGTGTAGGCCGATTAATTTAAGACTGATATCCACGTGTTTAACGATGCATTTGTGGGTTATCATGAGTCTGCATCCAAAAAGGGAGAAGAGCAGTGCTGTTTGGAAGTAGAACATGAAGAAAAAGAGAAGAGACGAGGGGGGAGGATAAAGTATTTGCATCCAGAAAGGGAGCAGAGCAGCACCATCAGATTGAGGAGTAGAAGAGCAGCAAAGGAAGAAGAAGAACTAGCAATCCGGATGCCACTACAGTAGAGCATCGTGGATTGAAGAAGAACTCCATCGAATTCCTTCAAGCATCTTCAATCCAAGCTTCTGCAAGTTTTCTCATCGAGGAACATCCAAGTCACATCTATTTCATTTATTTTCTTGGAGTGTTCATCCAGTTTTTCATTGTATGGTCTGTGTATGTGTTCTACACAAATCACTTAATTCTGTCAGTTCTATTTTTATCATTGTATTGAGATAGATCAGGCTAGAGGATCTATTCTCTAATTGAGCTTATTCTAGCAGAACTTGGATCCTTCGTGGTCCAAAGGTTTGTAGCCGTAGTGCTCTTGTTTGGAGCCTTAGTGCTCTGGAGCCATTGTGCTCACGTGCTTGTGAGTCGTCGTACTCACAAGTGGTTTATGGAGTAGGTCGTTGTGCCTATCTCCTGAGTTTTCTTTGAGTCATCGTACTCAAAGGGTTTGGAGTTGTCGTACTCCGGTTGTGTCTTGAGTCGTCGTGCTGGAGTCGTCGTGCTCCAGTATGTGTTGTACTCAAGGTTTTGAGTAGTGTGGCCTCACTGTGTGAGGGGTGGACGTAGGAGTCACTGGAGGTGATTTCCGAACCACCTAGAAATCCTCTGTGCAGTGGTTGAATTGTGGTTTGACTTTGTCTTGCGCTAGATGCATGCATAGGGATTTCGCTCACACTATAATGATTTGCTCACACACACTAATCACACATAATGCATCTATTCAGTGGGTTTTATTTGAATAGATATCTTAATTCGAAGTAATTTTTAAATTGCTTTAGTTTCCGCTGCAAATCTATTCAACCCCCCCCCCCCCCCCCCTTCTAGCTTTGCCATTACCGAATATTCGATCCCAAACAATACCAGTTCCACCTACTCCTCATGCATCTCCACCTCCTTCTGATGTGATTGTCCCTTCAACCTTTTTCCAACAATATCACAGCTCAACCTCCACTTCATCTGGTGGATCCTCTGTTCCTCCTGAGTTGTATAAATTTCTCCAAGTTCAATTTGATAATCTCAACTCATCCATGAGAGAAATGTCTGCCAGTTTTGAACTTCAGATTCAAAGGTTGAAAAATACAGTGAATGGATAGTTTTTAAGACAACAAGAGATAGCTGAGCATGCCACTAGAAGATTCAATAGACTGATTGGCACCTTGGGTGATGCTTGTACCCAACTACAAGATCTTCAGTTTAAGTTGCAAGGAATTTTATCTTCCATTTTGGAAAACACTCGACAAGGAATTCAGTCTGGTAAAGATGCTGTCAATCAAGTGTCCAAGTGCCGCCTATCATTTGCTCATTTTGTTGAAGACATGGACAGGATTAAGGCTCACATTGCACACATTGATCAGGAGATAGCAGATATTCGGACTGAGTTTAGCAACTTCTGGTAGCATGGCACAGTTCCCAGCTCATCATCTACTCCTCCACCCATGACTCAAAGCTTCAGTGTCTTCCAAGAAAACTTGTATGAAAACCATCAGAGGATGGAAGAACTTTTGCATACCAGGCTAACTACTATGCAAGCTCAAATGAGATTAAATTTAAGTGCTCTGGAAGCGAGGATGAAGTCAATTGAAAGCATATAACTACCTCTTCCTCCTCCTCCTCCTCCATCTTCATGATGGTTGTTTTATTTTGATGATGTCAAAGAGGGAGAAGGGTTCTTTTGTATGCAATGGATGCATTGGATGCTACTACTATATACATTTTGGTTGTTGGATTACATATTACACTTTATGCTTGATCTTTTTGAAAGTGAAAAATTGAATGACATGGTTGTTATTGATGTGATGAAAATTTGGATGTCATGTCATTTTGTATGCCATGGAATAATGTGAATGAATGTTTTAAAATCTCATGTGTGAGAAAACAAAGTTTGTTTAATGAATCATAGTTGCCATCATCAAAAGGGGGAGATTGTTGGATCTCTTGTTTTGATGATGTTCAAATATGATTCTACATATGTGGATATCATGCTTCATTTATGTTTAACAACATTTTTCCATGTGTAGCTTAAAGGAATGCTCAAGTAATGACAGTGGTGTCGACACAACTCCAGTGGTGTCGACACAATCCATGCATCCAACAATTTGTAAAGGAAAAAGCATCTAGTGGTGTGGACACAGAAGGCTTGTGTGTCGACACCCTGTCCCTCCCAATAGCAAGTTTTTTGAAGAAGCATCCAATGGTGTCGACACAGTTCCTCTGTGTGTCGACACTCACCCACTGTCCTAGAAGCCCAGTTTCAAGCCAATGCATTGTGTGTCGACACATGCTTGTGTGGTGTCGACACACTTCAGATAATTTTCCAGATCTAAAATGCAGGAACAGGTGGATGGTTTTGATTGAGGAATTTTGAGCGGGAATCTTTGTGCCCCCAAATCCCAAGAGATCTTGTGGACCCATGGGACTATAAATATCCCTTATCCACTTCACTTGGGTGCAACACACATTAGTTCTTCCAACTCCAGTGATTTCTAGGCGATTTTAGAAAAGGGCTTCATCCTGGAGAATTGCTTCCAGATCTGAAGGAATTAAAGCTTCGAGCATCTTGGATGATTCATCTCAAGAAGGATTTCCAGTCTTCAGAGGCTTCTTCCTAGAGCTAAAGCCAAAGAGCTGATCTCCCATCTTGAAGCAGAAACAGGGAGATTCGAACCAGACATCTCCAACTTGGAATTCAATTGTTTAGTCTAGTTCTTTACTTCAAACTCACTCTATTGTGTATGTTTTGTGAGGTTGGTGCAATCCTTGCGCTCAATCTCTTGTGTGTATGGTTAGATCTGAGATCTCTACATCTCAGAGTGTGTGTGGTGTTTTGTGTCTTTTCTGAACTGGCAAGATAAGCCACAATTGTGTGTGTGTGTGGATGTAGGATACACAATTGTGTAATCCGAACCATCCTAAATCTTCTTGTCTCTGTGGCTTGATTGTCTTTTGTGCTAGATGCTTGATAGACTCATTAGTATTTCACCATCTAACCTATCTGAATGTTCAGAATTGTGAGTGAGCTTTAGATTTAAGTCTTAATTCAATCTCTCAAAGAGTTTAATCGAGTGATTTTTAAAATCCAGAGAAATCTATTCAATCCCCCCCCCTTCTAGATTTCTTCATAGTAGTTTTTCTGCAATATTTCACTGTTCACATCTCGAAATATCGACTTGAATTATCCAAATATTATCCGCTGCGTAATTCTCAAGATGTGACAGTTTAGTGTTGTCAGAGCCTAGGAAACAATAGGAATATTTAAATCCTAGGTTTAAGTGACATTAAAACTTACGTCATAGATCATACATATAGTACGTGGTGAGAATGGGTAGAGACTGGGAATATATGTTAGAATGAACTAAGCACTCCTACCCATTGACTCTTCTAATGTATCTAGAGACACTAATTGGTTTCTATCCTTTTCTCAGGAACCTCATAATTCTTTCAACTCAACTGCAATGGCACGCAATCAGTGGCAGGCTATGTAGGAAACTGTGGCTAGACTAACTCAGGCACTACAAAATGTAGTCTAGGCTGGGAACTAGGCAGCAGCCACCTGGAATGGAGCGGGCGACTTACACCGCAATTTTAGAAGTATGAACCCTCCTCGCTTCTTCGGATCTCCTGACCCAGACGAAGCGGAGAACTGGCAAGAGGAAATAGAAAGAATATTTCAAGTCATGCAATGCACAAACCGAGAGAAGGTGATACTTGCCACCTTTCAATTTACCAAGGACGCTAGGGCATGGTGGAAGGCCACATCGGCTCACCTACCTAATGTAGCAGAACTAGAATGGGCTGGCTTCCTGAGATATTTCGGGGAAAGTACTTCTCCGAAAGGGTCAAGGAGAAGAAAGCTGTGGAATTTGCCGCATTGAAGCAGAAGGGGATGTCCGTAGATGAGTATGAAGCTCAGTTTGCTCGGCTGGCTGTGTATGGCCCACATCTGGTGGGAGTTGAAAGATTGAAGGCAAATCGCTTTATGGACGGACTTAGGCCCGCGTTCATTGAAAGGTTGGGGCCACTCAACCTCGGCACCTATGCTAAAATGGTTCAAAGAGCCCAATTGGTGGAGGACACCATGGCTAAACTAGAAGGCATGAGGGGGAAAGATATCTCCAAGCCAGTTTTTGTTAAGAAAGGGGAAGCCAATACTGCGGCCACTTTCTGAAACAACAACAACCAATACAACAACAACAAAAGGCCTAGAATGGGGAAAGACTATAATGTGGACAAGAAAGTCAAGACAGAGGGAAGGCAATTGGCTGAGAACTGTAAATTCTGTGACAAGCTAAGACACCAAGCAAAGGAATGCTGAAAGAAGCTCGGAGCATGTCTGAGGTGTGGTGGTAGAGACCACCGTATACCTGACTGTCCAATGTTGAAGGACCAGTCGGGAAAGGCCCAGAATATACCACGACGTCAGGGACGCATCCATGCTGTTGTGGAAGCTGACCTACCCGAGGAAGGGGGTATGGTGGAAGGTACCGTTCTTATACACTCTCAGCCTGCTTTTGTAATTATTGATACTGGAGCTACACACTCATTTATTTCTACCACATTTGCTGCAACTCTGCCAATTAAACTTGTACCCATGAAGTCCAAAATCACCGTAGCTTCTCCACTTGGCTCGGAATCTAAGCTCACACATCACTTACCAAATTGTGAAATTGTGACTGGAGGTCACAATCTCCCCGCCAATCTCATCTGTCTAGATATGAAGGGCTATGATGCCATACTGGGTGTCAATTGGCTAATCGAATATGATGCCGATGTAAATTGTCGCCATAGAAGGGTCACCTTTAAAAGACCAAACCTTCCAACTCTATCACTACTTGGCACCCGCTATCATAAACACCCTGTCTTGATATCCTCTCTAAAGGCCTCTAAGCTGATCAACTAGGGTTGTGATGCTTTCCTAGTTTCGGTCATGGCGACTGAAAAGAAGAAACCAACTCTAGAAGACATTCCCATAGCCATAGACTATCCTGATGTATTTCCATAGGACTTACTGGGTATACCACCTGAGCGGGAGGTAAACTTCACCATCGAGTTACTCCCTGGGGCAGCCCCTTTATCCAAAGCTCCATATCGCATGTCCCCTGTTGAACTGCAGGAGCTAAACAGCAGATCCAGGAATTGTTAGATCAAGGGTTCATCAGGCCCAGCACATCCCCGTGGGGAGCACCAGTACTATTTGTCAGGAAGAAGGACGGATCAATGAGGCTCTGCATTGATTACCGTCAGTTAAATCAGTTGACAATAAAGAACAAGTATCCACTGCCCCGCATCGATGAGCAATTTGATCAGATCTCCGGTGCACTATACTTTTCCAAGATCGATCTAAGATCAGGCTACCATCAGCTGAGAATTAAAGAAGAAGATATACACAAGTCTGCATTCCAGAGTAGATATGGTCACTACGAGTTCGTGGTTTTGCCTTTTGGCTTAACAAATGCTCCAGCGACCTTTATACAACTTATTAACAACATCTATAGGCCATACCTAGACCATTCATAGTGGTATTCATTGATGATATCCTTATTTACTCCAAGTCTAAGGAAGAGCATGAAGAACACTTGAAGGTTTCTCTACAAGTGCTTAGAGACAATCAACTCTATGCAAAACTTAGCAAGTGTGAATTCTGGATGGAGAAAGTATCTTTCCTTGGCCACATCATATCCAAGGAGGGGATCTCTGTAGATCTATCAAAAGTGGAAGCTGTGAAGAACTGGGCAAGGCCGACAACTGTGTCGGAGATTAGAAGCTTTCTGGGTTTAGCTGGTTATTATCGTCGTTTCATTAAAGATTTTTCAAAGATAGCAGTACCATTGACCAGACTTACCAGGAAGGAGAATCCATTCACATGGACCACGGAATGTGAAGACAGTTTCAGGACATTGAAGGAGCACCTCACTTCAGCACCTGTACTAATACTGCCAGGTGACCGGGGGAAGTTTTGAAGTATACACAAATGCATCCGGGATCGGCCTAGGCTGTGTACTGATGCAAAATGGGATGGTGATATGCTACGCCTCCAGATAACTAAAGAAGCATGAAGACAACTATCCTATGCACGATTTGGAGTTAGCTGCTGTAGTCTTCGCCTTGAATATATGGCGTCATTATCTCTATGGTGAGAAGTTCATTGTGTTTTCTGACCATAAAAGTTTGAGGTATTTGTTTTCTCAGTAGGAGTTGAACATGAGACAGTGGAGATGGTTGGAGTACTTGAAATACTTAGACTTCACTATCCAATATCATCCAGGCAAAGCAAATGCTGTGGCAGATGCTCTGAGTAGAAAGCCAATGATTACATTGTCGAGTCTCATGGTGGGAGAATGGAGGTTGTTAGAAGACTTTGCCAAGCTAGATATTGATGCTGACACCAAGAAGAAGGGATGTCTGATTGCTAGTATTAGAGATCAACCCACCTTACTTGAAGACATCATAGCACTTCAAGACAATGATCCCATGCTCGTAGAAGTAAAAGCTAATCTGAACCAGAGGCCGGATTTTTCTTTAGCTGAACATGGAAGATTGCTATTCTGTGGCCGAGTCTGTGTACCCGACCATGCAGAAACCAAGAAGATCATTATGGATGAAGCCCACAAGACCAAGTATACCATTCATCCTGGAACTACTAAAATGTACCAGGACTTGAAAAGAAGTTTTTGGTGGCCAAATATGAAGAGGGAGGTGGCGGAATATGTCGCCAGATGCTTAACCTGTCAGAAGATCAAAGCAGAACACTTGCGACTTGCAGGTAAGCTTAAACCCCTAGAAATCCCAGTGTGGAAATGGGAAAGAGTAGGGATGGACTGTATTTTCGGACTGCCTAAATCTAGAGGTGGATTCGACGGCATATGGGTGATCGTCGACCGCTTGACCAAGTCCTCTCACTTTTTGCCAGTTAAGAACAAGTGGACAGTTGATGTTCTAGCTGCTTTGTATGTGAAGAAAATTGTTAGATTACATGGGGTACCAATATCTATTGTGTCTGATAGAGACCCTAGGTTTACATCCCATTTTTGGAAAGGACTACACTATTCCTTGGGATCTAAACTGAATTTCAGCACGGCTTTCCATCCACAAACTGATGGTCAGACGGAGAGAACAAATCAGGTGATTGAAGATATGCTTAGAGCCTGTGCTATAGATTTTGGAGGTAGTTGGCAAGAACATTTACCTCCTGTGGAGTTCACTTACAATAATAGTTACCAAGCTAGTATAAAAATGGCACCGTTTGAAGCACTCTATGGCAGGAGTTGCCGATCTTCAATATGCTGGTATGAAGTTGGTGAAAGACAAATGCTAGGACCATAGATGATAAGGGAAACTACAAAGAAGGTAAAGCTTATCCAAGAAAGAATGGCTGTAGCACAACAAAGGCAAAAGGCATATGCAGACAATAGAAGGAGAGACCTGGAGTTTCAGGTTCGTGATCATATGTTCTTAAAGGTGTCTCCAGGCCGTGGGATTAGGCGGTTTGGAATTAAATGCAAGTTGTCACCAAGATTCATCGGGCCCTTCGAAATCCTCGAAAGAGTCAGCGAAGTTGCATACCGTCTGGCATTACCACCACAACTTGATGGAATACACAATGTGTTCCACATATCTATGCTAAAGAAATATGTACGTGATCCATATCACGCCATAGATTATGAACTTCTGGAGTTCAACAAAGACGGAACGTATCAAGAGAGTCCAATAGAGATCGTGGACCGGGAACTGCGCCAATGGAGGAACAAGGTCATCCCACTAGTAAGGGTTAGATGGAATCAATGCCTAGAAGAAGATGATATGTGGGAAACCGATGAAGCAATGCGTAAAAGATATCCGGAGTTGTTCACAAGAAAGTACACCTCACTTGTATAATAAATTCTATCTATGAATTTGGGGGACCAAATTCTCTTAAGTGGGGGAGGGTGTAGCACCCCGTAAATTCAGTAATTAAAAAAATTGAAATTTATGGGAATAAATAATTTTCATATCATCAAAATGGTAGAAACATACGTGCCATTACCGTATGTGCAAAAACACGCCAGAAAATTTCATAAAAATAATAGTTCAACTTTAAACAACATGCCCAAATGTTCCACGAGAAATTTGTGCGACAAAAATCCGATCGGCCAAGTTTATGTCGCATTGTGATAAATAGTCCTAATTAGGAAACAAAGTCGGAAAACCATTATCATAGGTGGATAATGGGACCATAAATTAAATAAAAATGATGGATAGACCTAAAACAACATATGTTGACAACCCATTATCAGAATTGGGCCAATAGACAACTTTTGGCCCAAGAATAAAATGAAGCAAGAAAATTACATGGAAATTTGTAACCCTAATTGAGCTGAAAATAGGAAGAGGCAATTAGGGTAATTCATGAGGCAATTAGCCACACTTAGCAACCCAATTTCATGCCTAACCATACTAGAGGGTTTCCTAATAGCCAATACACTCTAATTGGGTGATAAATCATCAAAACAAGGTAGGGTGCATGCTAAAACCGCAACTCTTCCTTCCTAGTTGCATTAGGACTCCTAAGAATCCTAGAAACTTAAATACTCTTCCCAAAACCCTTGGGGATGAGTTTACCGATAGTTGGGGTCGTGGGGAGCAGCTTTTGAGCACCAGAGGAGGAGGAAATCACTCCTACGGAGCTCTTCTTCCCAGCTGCGTTCTGCATCGAATTGTGCAGAGAACCCTTCTTAGATTCGACCAAAGGTGAGTCAAATATCGACCAAACCATGCAAGGCTTATACTCCTGGAAAGAGGGTTGAGTCTAGTTTCTAATGGCACCATTTTGCCCAATTTTTATCCAGTGTATAGGGAGTATTAAGCGTTCTCCTCCAAGCGGTCAAAGCAAGGGCTTTTTGGAGAATGAATCTTATTCAACTCAAAAGGTAGGTTGTCTCGGGCCAAATTTAAACAAATCATATACCAATGTGTAATTCATCAAGTCTACTTTCATGTGCATGCATTTTCCCCAATTTTTATTGACCATACATCGAGTATTAAGCGTTTTGTCAAAGTTGTGCATGTTCAAAGTTTTTCTTGTTCAAGTCATTTCTCATGCTTCCCGAGGCCAAATCATGTGAAACCAAAGCCGTAGTTCTCTTCTTCTCCCTATTCCCAGCAAGTTTCATGTTTACACTTTTGTCCCAAGAGCCCTATATCATGAGATATAAGCGTTGCATGCATCTTTGTACAGTTTTCTACGTTTTCAGGCAAGAACAAGAAACGCGACGACATCAGACGTCACGTTCTTCTTTGCATGAATGTGACATACAAGACCATTGTGTTCAACTGAAATGCAACCGTACCCTACGTCGTGATTTAATCGTTGACTTGACCGTTCTGGCGCCTCAGACTGCGCATCGCGTGGGTTTCTGTGCCATGCATGAACGCGACGTAGTATGGCGTCGTGATTTAGACCTTTTCTTGCTCTTGTATTTTTGTTATTTTTATATTGCAATTTTGAAAACCTCACTTGAACACGTCATATCAAAATGTCGTGACTCAAGGATGATCGCGAGACATTGCCTTTTACGTTATGAACGCGACAGACAAGACCGTCACGTTTTAAACCTAAAGGCGACGATATAGACGTCGCGATTTGATCTTTTGCAGCATGTTCATGTTTCTGAACCGTGTCCTGTCTTCATAATTGCGACGACTGTGTCCATCACGGATTTCAAAGCCTACTCGAGACCTGTTTTGCATGGTCTAAAGTTTACGGTTTGCATGTCATGGTTTGTTCAAAGTATGTAGTTGGTCCAATGGCTTAAAAACTTATTAACCCATGAAAAATCCATAACAACATGAATGTTTATTCCATTGTTCTTAAATGATATGATCTATTCTTGCAAACTATTGATTGATCATGTTGCCAATCTAGTTTGTTAAATTGAATAATGGTTATCTTAAAATACTGCAACTCATGTCAAGTTAAGTGCATGTTTCAATGTCATGTCACCATGTTAATTGCTTTCCGCATGTTTGAAACCGATGGATTGTGAATTGAGACACGTACTTCACTACACACTTGCACTTATAGGCAGCCCTTTCTTGGGGGACTGGAAACTCACGGCCGGTCATTCCGTATCGGCAGTCTAGTGACATTTCTCTTTAAGACCTCTGTAAATCTCCGTACTCTGTGGATTCCCTCACGGACACCGAGTTGGTTGTACCATTAAAGATCTCTGAGGATTGTAATCACGGGGTTGCGCACCCCTCGAGACACACAACATGTTTTAAAAATAAATTAAATATCATGGAATAGGATGTGATCGCCACCTAACAAGTTGCCATGGATAGAAAATAAGTAGGCTAACGTTGCTAGGAAAGGTAATGAGAACAAAGGCACTTACTATAGTCACGACGGGCCTTCCCATCGCGATGAAGCTGATGTCGCGACGCCCAAATAGGGCACGTATCTGGTGTCATGACGCCCGTGCCTGTCGTGTTCTCTACAGTGCGGGAGAATTGTTGGTGGACCTTCTTCCTGCCCTCCGGCTGGCCAGAGGACAAGAGCTCCACGTCGAACCTTGCTTATGTGCCTGCCAAAACGAAGAAAACAACGAAATAAACCCTATTAGAACATATTTAAGTGTAGTATCTATCCAAAAAAAAATGAAATAAAAGGAGAGCATGGAGGGAACAAACCTGGGGGTGATTTTAAACCCCTTGGGTGGTGTGAAAATGTAGGAATGAAAAATGGAATGCATTCCTATCTAAAGAACTAAGAAAATGTATGCATGCTGAATAATAGGGAAGGAAGGAAGAAAGAGCCCCAATGGGGCGACTCCCTAGCTGCAGTATGATGTCTTTGAGTGTTGGAGAAGCCTTGGACGTCACCTCCTTAGCCACCAAGCTCCATAGATGAAGAAAGTTGCATGGCTTGTTGAACAGAATAAGAGGAAATGTGGGGGAATGAGTGAGCCACAAGCTAAGTGTTGGGTCAGGGGAGAATTCGGCAGCACTTCGTGGTAGAAAATGGGGCTCCCCTTCCTTTGAATAAGAAGGGTCCCTTAAATAGACATGAAAGAGTTTAATCCCGTCACCAACTGATAATGACCCAAAATAATGAGATAAATCCATGCAAATCCATGGGTAAGAGTCCTAGGAAGGCCCCAAGGTCCCATGAACCCTCAAACCACGCATGGGGGTTGCTTAAAGATGAAGATAAGGCCATTGGAGGATAAATAGGAGGTGGTTGCGGAGGCCAGCGCATGCAGATCATGTCGCGACAGGTCGTAGGGGCGCAACAAGGATAGTCGCAACGGCCAGGATAGTCGCGAACCCTAAGGGCACGTGCATGGATATACATAGGCTGTTGCGACGGCCAAAGGGGGCGCGAAAAGGATAACACGACGCCACGGCCCGTCACATTGAAGAAAATCGATTATCCTTGGATTTTTGACCAATTATTTGAAAGAATAATCAATTAATGAGGCAATAGGACTCTTAAAAGATAATTAGAAGGGATATTGTGAAAATTGGGCTATTAGTGGGCTCACAACATGGCTAAGGATGGACTTAAGGTGAATGGCCAACTTGGGGCTCATTAAGAGAACAAGAAATAAGGTTCAACTTATGGGCCAGAATCGAGTGTCTACAGATTGCCCCTCCTTGGCTTCCACTTTGCAAAGGAGCGTAGCGGAAGTGTAGCGGAGGTGTCATGAAATGACGATGAAGCAGAAATGACGTGGAGTGGAATGAAAAGATGGAGCCAAGGTAAAGAGACACCCGATCTAACCAACAAGCAATTGGAATCTTTTTGAAAGCCCCAAGTTAGCTGCTCGAGCAGAATGTAAGGAAAACACAAGTCTGGACGAGAAAGAGAAAGAAAAGGACGATCAACCCCTCGATTGAGAGGTACCCTATCCGATTGGCCTACATGTTTCATTCTGGAGGGATATGTGCGTGCCAGGCAGGTAACTCAGACTCTGTCCTGGGAGCAGTTCGCAACCAAAATGAATCAAAAGGAATAAGGATGAAAATTGTATAGAGGATCCATACAGAGAAATTCTTGACCGACTGGCAAGAACAACTCACTCGGAGATAGGCCTTCCGATTCGGAGTGGAATGAGATTTCTTGTTCTGAGCATGAAGAATGGTTGGGCACTCAACAAGAGCTCACCATTAGCCAGGGATGAGTCATTATAGCTCAAAGTCCTACATGATGCATGCTGTGCTAAAAGAAAAGAAATCATTGAATCAAATACAAAGAAAAGAGAAAATAGAAAATATGTCAAGGATAATATTGTTAAATCAAATAAGAATGAGTCAAGAGTCTTCCTGCAACCGCTGTGCAAGCCAGGGTCCATCATCCCCAAACTTATCTAACTTAACGGCCTATCCGGTGATTAGCAACGCGCACCTAGATCATCACCGTTTTTGTTGAAGGGGAACTCAGATTCTAGAGCATGTTGAGAACCAGTCGGTCCTTGAAATGATATAATAAGTCTAGTACCATATAGTAATGCAAGGGAATAAGGATAGAGATACTTACCTGACTTACCTGTGCAACTCTATTTTTGTGATTTTTTATGATTTTTTGATAATAAACAAAGCAACAACTAACATAAAACAGAAATAATATGTACACATGACAAAATTATAAGCAAATCTATGCACAGACACAACAAAAATACAAACCACCTAAACGTGACACCTCTGGGGGCCGCGACAATGTCGCGACGCCATAGGCGGTCGTGACCCTAACGCGTCGGATCGGGGCGTCGCGACATCATTCTGTGCGATAAACACCAAAAACCGAGTCTTATCCTTATCCTAAGGCTAATCTCTCTATCTATAGGACTCCTAAACCAAACCTATGACTACTCTAACTCCTATGGACGAGTTGGGATGGGGATTAGGCCTCCTTGCGCTCTATAAATAGGTGTGTAGGGGTCTAAATTCGGAGTACAATCTCTCTCTCTCTTCTTCTCTCTTGCTTCTCTCTCTTTTTTAGCCATGAAGAGATCTTCTTCCTCCATCCAAGCCAGCTCCACCCCTTATGGCGGCCCCAAGGCGGCGAGGACGGCCCACGCAGAGCTTCTCTGCCTTTCTTTCGTGCCCGGCCACATTAGCGCAAGACTGGATCTTCAAGTAAGTGTTTTCTCTCTTCTTCTACCAACCCTATATTTTTCTTCTTCTTCTAGATCCTCCCCAGCAATAGGCGCTACTCAAAAATCCCCTGGCTAGAGCCCATGATTAAAGCGCTCCCTGTGGCGTCTACAAACCTGCTACGCGAGTGGAAATTCACCACCGTTCTCACGCTAGCCAAAAATTACCACAAGATAGTACACGTGTGGGATAGCCTCACGGCGCTCGCAGAGTTGTGGCATCCACAGACCCATACCTTTATCTTCCCCTCGTTCGAGGCCACAATTCTGTTGGAGGAGCTGGAGTTCATGCTGGGTCACCGGGCGGACAAGAGAAGGGAGGAGTATCTTATCGCCCATACCGTGGCTCCCATCGACTCGTGGGCCATCCTTGGAGAGATCACCACCAAGTCCAAGAACCTGAGCACCATGACTAGCCCGGGATATGTCCATCTTATCCCCTTCTCTCAGTGGATCACCTCTCAATGCAAGAGAAAGATCGGAAACTACCTCGCCATTGCCAAGGCAGCTGCTATCTGCATATGCGGCGTCATCCTCCTCACCGCACAGGACCATCTCCTCTACGCAGCAAACCTGAGCACCATCAGCTGTGGATGGGAAGGTATGAGCATTTCTCAGGCTGTCCGTAGGTACCTTTATGCTGGGCTCTCTTTTGCAGCCACTGGAGGTCCTTTCTGTAACGCCACAGAAATTTAAAATGTTAAGAAAATAGAAATAATTTGGTTAAAATACCTTAGGGTTGTTATTAAATTGTGATAATTAGATGATAAACTTAATTAGTGGTAATGAACGTTATCCCAGTATCGTACATCGAAGTGCGTGCCTCCACAGGGCGATACCGAAAAACGACAACGAAATAAAAATCTGAGAACATCATAATTTCCAGAAAAATGTGGAGAAATCAAATATGTAATTATCTGAATTTTTCGACGTACGGATTTCAAGGTACAGTCGACGCGACCATTTTTCGGGTGATTTTTCACCTAGTGTAAAATAAATTCTAAAAATTAAATAAAAATCACCATAATTTGTAAAATCATAACATTAGCTTATGGTTGAAATTTCAATACAAATGAACACTGTTTGGACATGTTTACGGAAGGGACAAGTGACCAACTGATTTAAGGAAGAATTACGTAATGGAATTTTCTGGGAAATTTTGTGTGCCTACGTGTGAGGAGCTGGGATAGCCACCTCACCTACGTAGGGGATTCACACGTTAACCCCTTGCCTGGCAAGCTTGGAAGTGTGCATGGTGTTCGTGTCAATGGTGAAAACTCCATGGTTTATACCATGACACCTCAAGTGCCAACGTGCCTTCTGCCTGAGAGACTTGTTGGGCTTATAAAAGCCATCCCACAGCCTTCGAACATACCTTCCCAGCAGCTGCTCTTGCACCCACCCCTGTTCTTTCTGTTTCTTTTGCTGCCATTGATATGGGGGAGCTGCTACTGCTGAAGTTGCAGCCTCCACTGGTCGTGCCTGAGGAGCTACAGGTTGTAGCCGTTCGTGGACTGCAGCAATTGCACCCCAGTGATATCTTCTTCTTGTTGGCTGTGAATCCTTCGAAGGGAAGTACAAGTTTGGTAGGATTCAATTCTTTCCTTCCTCTCTTACTCTTACCCTTGAATTGGCTATGGAACTTATTGTTAAGTGTACAAGCTCTCAATTCCTTGTTTGAGATCCATAAGTACTTCTAGAAGCTTGTGTGCATTGTGTGTTGTGGTAGAATTCTCTTCCTTTCCCACTCTTCTCTAAATTCTTGACTCCCACACGTGTTAAAGAGGTCATGATCACCTACTTACTTGCTTAAAACTTGTGAAATCTCTTTTGAAACTGTGTATCCATCCCTTATAATCATGTTTTAGTTGTGTGTCTGTAGGATTCACTTCCATCCCATTCTTCTTCCTACACCTCAACTTAGTTCAATAGTTTGAGGTAATCCTTCACCATGTGTAAGCTATTTCCCAGATTCAGGAAGTAGCTCCATGACAAGAATTGAGCCTTCATCATGTTTAATTTAGTGTTTGGTCATGAGAGGCAACACATCATTCCCTAATCCTCTTTCTTCTTGTTCTTATAATTCCTTCATGTTAAGAGATCCATGTATAAGTGTAGGATTCATTTCCTAATCCTCTTTCTTTCCACTTCTAGATTAATTGCTTGAAGTGATTCTTATCATGTGTCTATCATTCTTCAGTTCAGAAATATGTTCATGGTAGAAACTGAATCTTTCATCATTTTAAAGTTAGTCCTCAAACCATGAGAAGTTACCTATTATCCCTTCTTCACCTCAACTTGTTTAAAATCTGAAATCATATTGATTCCGTTGTGTAGTGTAGAGTGAACTATGATAGTTCTTGTTCTTCTTAGAAGTTGAACCTTTGAGAAACTATGAAAGTCTCTAGTGAGTGTGCCTTGATAAATGAATGATGAAAGTAGGAAAGAGAGTTTTAAGGGAATTACTCTTTCAGTAATTTCCCCTCGAATTTGTCTTCTTGTTGAGCATCTATGTGAATCATATCCTCTGTTCTTTCTTTCATTTTCTTGTCATGTTACATTGAGCTATAGAACTGAAATCATACTTTTTCAAAGTCCTAATTGTGTTAGGAATGTTAGAGAAACTTTGTAGAACCATTCGAGGTTGGATTGAATGGTTTTCTGACAATTTACACAGCCCCTGTCGACAGACGAAGGGCTGGCTGTCGACAGGAACCCCTGGCCAGAACCAGAAACCCAGCACTGTGTGTCCCTGTCGACAGGCCCCTGGCTTGCTGTCGACAGGTGCACACAGAACTGAAATCCCAGTTCTGGAAACCAGCCCCTGTTGACAGCAGACCCATGCCTATCGACATGCCTTGTCAAAGTCATGTATCTAGCATCTATTTGACTCCGTTCTTCATTGTAAATCCTACCCAATTGCTCCAACTAATAGTCTACCTATAGTTTGTGGTTTTTACTATCTAAACCTCTACTAAACCAGTCATGTGATCTTTCCTTTTCCTTGAATTATTTCTTCAGTTCCGAACAAAATTGTTCTTGTGAAACTATCAATTTTTGAAATTAGTGAAGGAACCAAAGTTCCTTGGTTCTTGTGTGCAAATCTTGAGTAACTATGAGTAAATTCCTTGTATCCTTGACTCATTACAATAATGAGTGTGTTATGATGACGAATTGCGAGTCTTTGGGACTCATTTGAGTAATATGCCTGGCAAATAAAGGGCTGGTTCAGTCCTGGGGGGAGCGCCCGAATTCGTCAGTGGCCGCGCGGGGGCGATGAGGACAGTGGATGTTGGCATGCATCATTAAGTGGTTTGATTAGTCATCATAATACACATGTGTGTGTGATAAGTGCTTGATTCTAAATTTAAGTGACATCCTGAGTTATTGATCATGCTCCTATATTACCTTGGTTCTTCATGTGTTATTGAATTGACTCATTCGTTCATAGCTTTGAACACTCATTGTTAATAATGTTCATGTTCTTATCTTGAGATCATACCTGTGAATCCTTCCTAATTCAAGGAATTGAATTCTACTGGGCTAGTTAGCTCATTAAATCCTACTATTTCAGGTATCTACAATTCTAGAAGGCGGGAACTTCGGGATTTGTGTGTGGAGAGATCAACCGTGGCGACATTTTATTTTTGAGATTGTAAAGCAAGAATCATGTAACACCTATTGAAGGGTGAATAATATATTATATTTAGTAAAGCCTCGGAGCAAATTTCTTGTTCAATTAGTTCAATTGTACTCTTGATTTCCCATTCGTTCACGTTCCGGCATTTATGGGCATATTAAATGTCGTGACGTGACACTTTCTTTGGTTTTGTGGTGGCCCTTGAATGCTGGATGGGCATACGTATCAATTTCAAGGTGACAGATGATCCCTCCATCAAAAGCATGAGCATGCTCCATCACCCGCTCGCCTTCTTCGGTGCTCCACTTCACATGACTACCCAGGCAGGGTGCGCGACGGCGATGATCAAGGGATTAAAAGAGTGGAGGATCTATTTGAAGACATTGACAGTAGAGCTGTTCAAGATGCGCCCGACCTTTCTCCACAACAAGGTGATCCGCCTTCCCCAGTGCATCAGCATGGCTCTACGTCTGATTGGCGACGAAGCACTGGTCCTCTACAACCTCGACCGGTGCTATTTACAGTGTGGTGCAGCACGCATGGTCGTGCCGACTCTCTCTCACTACCCGGCAATCCAAGCACGGAAGATGAACGATGAACAGGATGAACGAGATGTGAGGAGCGCCATCGTCCATTGGGAAGGGTGTGCCACTAGCCTCATCTCAGTGGAAGTGGCGGAGGATGAAGATGTGAACCGCGAGTATCAACGTGCTTTGAAGAGGGTCCGACCATTCATACCTACAGGGTCTGAGGTTGCACCGGGTGCTTGAGAGTGGACAAAAAATGTAAAAAAGGTGGTAGTTAGGGCTTGAAAACATTGCTTGATTGATTGTAGGCATGATTAGGAGTTGTAATGGACAATTTGAATCAATAAAATCAGCATTTTATGCACTGTGCGCATTGTTCTGTTGATGCTCCGACCCCCTCTCTTGTGCCCTCTCTCTCACTCACTCACTCTCCCCTCCCTCTCTCACTTTCCTCCTCAATCTCTCTCACTCTCTCCCCCTTGGTAGCAATGGAAGGAAGCGGTGGCAGTGGTGGAGATCGCGGGAAACGCCAGGCGAGGAGGCCACGACGTCGAGTGGAGGAAGCCCCAGTGGAGGAGGTGCCTGAGGTCGAGATGATGGAGGACCTGAAGGTGAACACAATGGCTCAGGAATAAGCCATGAAGAAGGTAAGCTCTAAGGCCTCCAAATCCCATGATTGATGGGTGTGGGTGAAAGAGGAAGCCCCATAGAGGGCGAGTGTAGGGCGTGATGCTCAGAAAAACGGCCATCGGACAAGGAAAGCTCTGGTCGGTCATCGCCTAAGAACACGATGGCCCGCCCCATCACGACACCAGCTGTCACGACGTGGTCAGGAGCCGCGATGTTGTTGTGGCGGCCTTGGCCATCGTGACAATGGTCACGGTCCCCATGCGTGACGCGACAAAGTCACGGCGCATCGGTGCGTCGTGACAAGGTCGCGGCTCACTAGGTCGGTGCGACCTCAGCCAAGACCTTACGAAGTGAATGCCTTAGATGACGGACAGTTTCTTATGTGTTTGCAGGGAGAAATGAGGGTTTGGGTTTCTTGGCTCCTGGTGCTAGCAGTGTACTTGGCCCTCCCAGGATTCCAGAGGGAGCGACTAGATGATATGGGATTTGGGGAGGTGTTGAGGATGGACAGGATGAGGGCGGATGCTCCTCCCACCCAGGCCCTGCGCAGCAGGTGGGACACGGAGATGACTACCTTCGTGTTTCCATGGGGGCACATGATCCCCAGCCTGGAGGATGTGAGTCGCATCACGGGCCTGAGAGTGCATGGGCGTCTGGTGAGCGGGTTCACCTACCCCTGCTATAGGGAGCTAGCCCATAGGCTGTTGGATTTGACTGGCAGGGAGGTGGGAGAGATGGTGGACGAGCAGCTAGACAGGGTGGTGAGGGGATGTAAGGAGACTTTAGCCAGCGAACCCAGTGCACAGGCAGATCTGGATCTGCGCCGCTTCCTCATGTTCTTCCTGGGCAGGCTTCTATTTACCACGAGGGGTGACATGGTCCACTGCCGGTTCTTGCCGCTACTAGAGGATCTAGATTAGGTGGGAGAGTACGCCTGGGGTGCGGCCCTTTTGGCACACTAGTTTGATAGCTTGGGCTCGTCCGACCGGCAGACGTCGATCAGCGGCTTCTTCCCCTTCCTCTAGGTACTCTTCTCTTCTCCTGACCTTTTATTTGAGTTGCTTCTCTACTGCACATATTCTAATAACCTTTCTTTTTGCAAGTTTGGACCTATCTTCACCTCCTAGGCTTGAGGAGAGGTGTACTGGAGCGACTGGGCCTCGTGTCCCTAGCTCAGCACTGGGTGCCCTACCGTGACACGCACCCGCTGGAGGAGCAGCTGGCGTCCATCCAGGATGCGATAGACGTTTACCCTCAGCTAGATGTGAGCATTCTACCCTCTTTCTAAGTTTAAATTGATTTGATTTAAGTGCTTGGCTATTGATCAGATGTGCTTCGATGTGCAGGTGGTGTGGCAGCCGTATCTAGAGGAGGGGGACGAGGGACAACCCTGGTTGGAGCAGGCCCGTCCCTACTTCGGTAGGGCGTTGTGGGTCCACGCTCTCAACCTTGTGCTACCTCTCCACCTGCATCTGACTCAGAGGTCCCTCGGCCTCTGTCAGAGTGCTGTGGAGTTCCCTAATCGAAGCCAGACCCCTAGGCCTGGTCGGAGCTTCCGGGGACTCCATGACACCATTGACTGGCTCGAGCGGGCCCGCGAGCAGATTGCAGACTGGGAGCACTGAGGCCGACGGGTCCAGTCAGATGCCGAGTCCGACAATGCGTACCTGCAGTCTTTCGCCTTGAAGTATGGGGCGAGGGTCTATAGGGGCGTGAGATGATAGGTAAACTTCTAAACTCAGACCTTGTGAATTGTTCTATAATTGAATTGGATCTGACGCAGTTTGATGATTTGCAGGTGGAGATGGCCGGGCAGATTGCCTCACTCCAGGCCCTGCTGCACTCCGCCGTGCAGGATCGGGAAGCGGCTCAGAGAGAGACAGAGCAGCTGGTAAGTACCCACGCAAACTGCAATAGCTTACCAAACTATAGCTTTGTTGAGGAACTGATAAGTGTTGTATGTGCAGCGTACAGAGTTGGTGAAGGTGAGGATGACACAGGCCGGTGCATCCTCATCTCGGGCGCCAGTAGAGACCTCCCAGTTGGATCTAGAAGACCGACTGGCCAGTGCATTGAGGAGGGCAGATGAGGCGGAGATGGGGCTGGCGGAGAGAGTAAGTGTGACATTGACTTGAACTCGATTTGATTTAAATTTGGCACTGACATGCTTCTCACAGGTGACAGAGCTGAGGACCGCCACTAGGCAGGCGGCCCACTGGTGTGAGCAGCCTGATACGGTGGGAGCGTCGATCACCCAGTGGTGCCTCTAGGCAGGGACGGCGGCAGCAGAGGCAGACCAGCTGCGCACACAAGCGGGGGAGCTAACGAGGGAGTTGGTGACGCTGCGTGCGCGGGGATCATCGGCGGACCAGGAGGAGTTAGCACGACTGCGTACTGAGACGATCGCGCAATAGGACCGGATTGAGGAGCTCCGGAGTTGCATGGCGATGATGAGCCAGGCAGTTCGGAGCAGAAGCAGGAGCGGTGTGAGAAGAGCGAGCAGTGTGAGCAGTGCCTCTGTCAGGCAGTATTTGGCAAGTTCCTCTAGTCATCGGAGGAACGAGGAGAAGGAGAGACACCAGGCAGGAGAGCTGAGTGCCCAGAGCGATAGGGGTGCTGGCGAGATGCCACCCCCACCCGAGTGGCAGGAGGGATCTAGGGAGAGTGGTGGTGAGCAGTGAGGATCTTGTGAGCCACCTCCCCCTTATCTTTGTAAATGATGCTTTTCATTAGTGGATCTTTTTACTTTGTGCCAATGTTTGTGATTAAATGAATGAATTGTGATTGACACGAGTGAGAGATGAGATTTGAGTGAGCGAGAGGAAACTGAGTACATCATTGTGCTGCTCAAGAGTTTCTGTCCTTGCACACTTAGCAAAGCAAGTTAGAACTGCTCTTTGGCTCAGCCCCTTGCATTAAGCAAGGAATGACTTTAACTTCATAATAGTCAAGGGGCTGAGCCTTATTGAATAGGCGAAAAGTAAAAGAAAATAATGCATGCTAGAAGAAAAAACGATATGTACATCTTTTATCTTTTTTTTTGGGTTATGGGATTTTTGATTTTTTTAGATTTTTGAGATTTCTATTTTTTTTGGATTTTTTAGATTTTTTATTTTTTTGGATTTTTTGAGATTTCTGATTTTTTTTAGATTTTTAGATTTTTGGATTTTCTCATTTTTTTTTGGATTTTGGTATTTTCTCATTTTTTGGGATTTTTGGGATTTTTTTATTTTTTTAGATTTTTTGAGATTTTCTCTAGCGACACCTTCTGCCCCTGAGTGGTCAGCTATGAACCTCACGTTCCATCTTATGCTTGTCAAACACCCCCTAGGTGCAGTGTGTATATTTTTTTTTGCTTCCTTATGGCTGATTGCCCCTAGTCGTTAGTGTTCCCACTCAGACCAGGTGCGGGAGTGTTCCGATCATTAGCGAGGGTAGGAAGACTTAGGGGATAAGACTTGGTGTTGGTGCTTGGGACATTGGTTTGTTTGGCTCCCGAGGGTGCATCTCACATGGATTCCATCTGTTTTCCAGAGACTTTGGGGTCGTTGCCTTTTTTATTTGGGGCATGTGTACGATCGGGCTCATTTTTCGTCCCGCGGGGACTTTGCCACTCTTTACCATGCCCCTATTATCATTTTTTACTCATTTTTTGTTCTTTTGTTATTTCTTTCTTTTGCAACTTGGCATTTGACCGTCTTTATTTGAGACTTCATACGCACATGATCTACACCCTCATTTGTCTACAAGTCAGCGTCCTTTTGCCCCTAGACCTTATCCGAGCAAGAAGAGAATAGACCTTCACTTTCCTTCACTAGGGCTAAGTAGGAACACCTTTGACTAAGGGAAATTAACCATGGGTTGCCGTGATGTGGGTGTTGACTGAGCCCAGGGGTTACCTGACAGCAATAAAATAGATGTGAGACTCACAACACCTAGCATTCCTTTGCAAAATGGCGCCACTATCGAAAATCCTTTATTAAGGGTAGTATCTTTTAAGGTACAACCCATTCCATGGGTGAGAGAGCTCCTTACCCTCAGCATTTACTAGCCTATATGCATTCCCAGGTACACATCCTTGATGACGTATGACCCTTCCCAGTTAGCTTGCAATTTTGACCTAGGACCTCCAGGTTTTATGAAAATTCTCTTCAAGACCATGTCTCCTTCTTGGAATTTGCATTCAATCACTTTCTTTTGAAAAGATCTTGAGAGTCTATTTTGATATGAAAGCACGTGATCGGCCGCAGCCAGACTCCGTTCGTCTAGGAGTTCCTGCTGTGTAAGCAATGCCTCTCGACGTTCATCGTGGTTAAGTTCCTTATCCAGCTGTACCCTTAGCGAAGGAATGAGGATCTTATGTGGACATACCACCTCCACCCCATAAGTAAGTGAAAAGGGATTTTGCTCTGTAAGCGTGCAGATAGAGGTACAGTATGCCCATAGAGCCTCAATCAACTTCTCAGGCTAATCAGCAAATTTATGAGACTCACAAGTTTTCTTTAAAATTTTCAAAAGTGTTTTGTTTGTGGCTTCGGCTTGACCGTTGCCCTGTGGATAGTATAAAGAGGAACTATGCAGAGAAATGTTGAATTTCATACATTGGTCCTGAAGCTCCTGGATATGAACTGGGGTCCGTTGTCGGTGACTATGCCGCTTGGCACTCCAAACTGCGAGATGATGTTCTTCATGATGAACTGGCACATGGTTGAACCTTTGATTTCTGCAAGTGCTTTGGCTTCGGCCCACTTGGTGAAGTACTCAGTAGTAGTGACAATGAATGATTTCTGTTTGTGTGACGGAACGCCTCGGCCAAGCCCGTTAAACCGATAACGTACTTGATCCGGGTCCGCCTCCCGCGAACAGGCCGAAGCCTAGCAAGGGATACCAAACCACAGTCCGTGTAAACACAAAGGAACACACCACATTTTATATATATTTCACAATTTACATAGCCATATTTCCACAAAACTGAAAAGAAGTACAAGAGCCTGGGGCATACCCCGAGGTACAATTGAAGAAAATAAACAACTAACTACGCTACATTGCTGGAGCTGCCACTACATAGCTAGAGGTACCGACCCTGCACCGCTACGGTGCGGCTCTGAACCGGACGACGGTCGTGAAACGTCCTCCTCGCTCTCACCTGGGGGGGGGGTAGGGGTGAGCCTCGCTAGTCACTGGCTCAGTAGGGAACTCCCCCAAAATCGAGCAAACCAAAAACCACAGGTACAAAAGCAATAAACAGTGCCAACAATTTATAGAACATCTAAGCAGGATATTAAAGCTGTAAAAGTACTCACCGTCTGCCGATTATGAGAAACAACTGTAATAATTAAACGGCAAACCAGTACAGATGTACAAGCTAAAGTAGAGACAGCCAAACACGAGTCACGTGAACTGGTTCGCGACACCAGAAACTGACTCGGACAAGCTAAAACAGGTCTACCTCTCAGTCTCGCAGCCACGGACGAAAGGTCCAGCTGCCGCTCCAAGTGAAAAGGTCAAGCAACTGTAGAGACCAACTAAACACCACCACCTGCGGACCACACGGTCACAGGCCCATGCCTGGCACCTCCAGAGACCTTGGCCTGGGCTCGCTAGAGTGAGGCACTGGAAAGGACTAGCTGGGGACCAGTGTCGACTACTGGTGTCTGTACCCCCAACTACGAGCGCGCTACAAGTGACTAAAGACAACACAAGTGCCACTGTCCCACTGTCGTCTTTCCCTCAGCCGGATGTACAACTCAAACACATGAGTGAGGGTGTCCAGGTCAGACGACACAGACCTCGACGGTACAACACAAGTACCGGGACAAAGCCCCGAGCTAACAGCCTAGCTCACAAAAAACCTGGGGCACCCAACTAGAGAGGTAACCACGGTAGGCGTCGTACTACTCGCCACGTACACAAACCACATGCACGTCACACACAAACCACGTGAAACCTCACGTAAACCACAAGTAACAACGGTCCACTACACGTGAACCCAACTGGACTCACGTGAAAAACACGTAGCCACGAAAGTAAGTAACTCACTGCATACCCCGTATGCTAAATACAGAAATTTTGTGCAGTCAGTGCACCACAGGTGCCAACGCACCATTCATTATCGGTAAATACCATAAATAGTCATTCCTGCTTATACACTAGTTGGCGGCAACATCGACTGCCGCATATAATAAGTAAACGGCAATGACTCTGGCCGTTTATATCTTGGCTGATGAACCTGGCGTCAATCAATCTTGACACCAAGATCTACAGCCTCTATCTCTGCAGAAACCCTAACCGATCTCACATGCATTCCTGATCCCGAAACCATTGAGGAAATAGGAGGAAACAGTTCCTCTAACATCCATGCACTATAATCAAACTAAAACAGCATGCTTTACTACTTAAAATCATCAAACCACCCATTATCCCCGCATGGTGCAACTTAATCCGAAAATGCATTAAACATGCCGATTCAGGTGGTTACATCGTGTTTTAATGTTTCTACGGAGCTAACAGGGTTCGTCCCCTACCTCAGAACATGCTTAAACCTCCCGAATTCTCCCGGTTCACACCGAACCCTCCGCGAGCTCCCACGGGAATTGCACCACGCCACGGTGTTTCCTCGTGCAATTCGGCAACGCCACACATCCCACGATCCTCCAACCAGTCTCCTGTACCTGTTGGAAGCTTTAGGGACACGGGGGCATGAAGCTAGGGCAAGGGGAAGAGAGAAACAGGTGGGAAACCTGCTCTCGGGTGACCCTATAAGCTGCAGAATTCACAGGTTGGCGTCAACCCCTCTGCCGCCTAGGGCAACCGCCACCCTAAACATCCACATCTAATGCCGCCAAGATCATGCAGTCAACGGCCACTTACCTGGACGCCAACAAGTCAACAGCCACCCCTGGCCGCCAACTCCAACCCAACTGTAGCAGGTCCTATTTCATTTCAGGACCAAACCTGCGCCTTACCTGAACAAACCACACATCGACACCATACATTCCACACAACCAACTCACACTGGCCTCACAACGGCCATCACAACCATTACACACATGATCCGCATGGATCTGAAAAGCATGCGACGTTACAGTTTGATTCGAGCATTAGGATCACCAAGAGGTCCAATGATATCGAAGGCCCACATGGAAAATGGCCAAGGGGAAGATAGTGGATGTAAGGAGGAAGATGGAGCATGGATTTTATCGGCATGGAGCTAGCACTTAACACACTTACGGACGTAGATGGCACAATCTTCTTCTAGGGTTGGCCAGTAATAGCCCTGCCTAAGGATTTTCTTAGCTAGCATCTGGCTATTCACATGCCCTCCACACTCACTGGAGTGAGCTTCTTCCACTACCTTCTAGGCTTCTTCGTCTGACAAGCATATGAGGAGCATCCCGTTTAGAGCGCGTCTATACAACACTTCTCCAACAATGGTGTATCTTAGCGCCGATATACGGATGGTTCTCCTATCTTCAACTTCAGCTTCCTCTGGGAAGGTACCGTCTTTGCAATATTGCTCGATCTTATGGTACCATGGTCTTTCTTCTTCCATCATTTCTCCTAGTTCCATAAGCATCACTTCCTTCACTTCTCTTCTCTCTGCCTTCACAACTAAAGAATTTCTGAGGTTATCAAACCAAGGGTCCTGAATAGAAGGTGATTCTAACCTCTGGGCAATGAGTCTCAGCGCTACGGCTGAGAGGGAAGGAGAGAGATGAGGCCAGAGATGCCTGGGCATCGGCTAAGATGTTCTGAGAGCGAGGAGTGTGAATGTAGATAAGCTTGAGGAATTTCTTGTCTAGGAGCGTGACCAGATCTTGATAAGGCTTGAGTTTAGGGTCACGAGTGCGGTAAGTAGAAAGGACCTGTCGAAGGACGAGTTGAGAGTCTCCTATGATCTTGAGATGACACATGCCTAAGAGATAGGCATGCTTTAAACCATCTAGGAGAGCCTCATACTCGGAAATGTTATTGGTGGCAGGGAACTGAAGTTGATAAGTTAGTGGAATGGTGATCCCTTTTGGGGTGAGTAGAACAACACCTATGCCCCGTCCCCTAGAATTGAGAGCTCCATCAAAATGGAGTGACCAGAAGAGATCGCGAGAAATGAGTGATAGGTTTTCATCAGGGAAATCTTCCTGAACCGTGTCACTATGAGGAAGAGGAAGGTGAGCAAGGTGCTCAGTAATGGCATACCCTTTTATAGCCTTCTAGACTACAAAGGTGATATCAAATTGAGACAAGAAGCTTTGCCAATGAGCTAATCTATCGGCGAGGACTGACTTCTCTAGGAGATACCTAATAGGATCCATTCTAGAAATCAAACTCACCTGATGGGATAGGAAATAGTGCTTCAATTTCTGCACTACCCACACTAGCGCTGCACATGTTTTCTCCATTGTGGTGAGCTTGAGCTCGGAGGGATTGAAGAGCCTAGATAGGTAATAAACTGCCCTTTGTTTGCCAGAATCATCATGTTGTGCAAGGACAGCTCTTAGGGAGTCCACAATGGTCGACAGATATAGGATAAAGGGTTTTCCTGGGACAGGCGCCTGCAGCACGGGCGAATTCATAAGATAACTCTTGAGCTCATCGAAGGCTTCTTGGCACTTATTGTTCCATTCGAATTTGGCTCCTCCTTTTAACAGTTCATAGGAAGGACAAAATCTTTGAGAATGCTGAGATATGAATCTCCTTATGAACTGTAGCCGACCAATCAGTCCTTAAAGTTCAGATATGTTCTTAGGAGGAGGCATCTCATTTATTGCCTTGGCCTTATTTGGCTCTATTTGAATCCCCCGCTTGTTGATTATGAAACCTAGTAGCTTGCCTGAGGAAACCCGAAATATGCACTTCTTCGGATTCATCTTCAATTGATATTCTCGTGCGCGTCGAAACACTTTGGCAAGCACGGAGGAGTGTTCACTTCGAGTCCGAGACTTCACCACAATATCATCCATGTAAACCTCAACATCAATATGAATCATATCGTGGAAAATTGCTAACATTTCCCTTTGATAAGTGGCACCGGCATTCTTCAATCCAAACGGCATAACCGCATAACAATAAGTTCCCCAGGGTGTGGTGAAGGAGGTTTTCTCTTGGTCCTCCGGGGCTAGATGGATTTGATTATAGCCCGAGTAACCATCCATGAATGAGAGAGTTTCAAACCCAGCAGTCTTATCGATTAAAACATCCAAATGAGGTAATGAGAAATCATCTTTTGGACATGCCCTATTCAAGTCCCGGAAGTCAATGCAGATTCGTACTCTTCCGTCCTTTTTCATTGCCGGGACTATGTTGGCCACCCACAAAGGATAGAGGACTACACAGATGAACTTAGCCTTGTGTAGTTTATCGATCTCCTCCTTCATCTTCAAAGCGATGTGGGGGTGGAATCGTCTCAATTTTTGTTTGACAGCTATTGCCCCAGGCTTCAATATCAACCTAAGTTCCACTAATTCAGGGTCAATACCGGGCATGTCATCGTACGACCAGGCAAAAGAATCCTTGTACTCCCTTACCATTTCTATAAGCGCCTCTTCTTCTTCAGGAGGGAGATTGGAAGCTATGGTCAAGAGCCTGGGTTCTTCTCCTGTTCCAATGTTTACCTCCTTGGTAGGTTCGTCCACTGCCGATGTGGGTTCATCGAATCTCCTCATGCTACTGGCATACATCTCGGTAGCGTCCTCTATCTCACCGTCTTTTTCATCCACTGGGTCTTCCTCAGCTAAGATTTCATAAACTCCAAATCCATCGTCTAGCCCCTCCTCTTCGTGCTGAGCTTCTATGTTCAGAATGACAGGCTCTTGGATGAACTCTTCAATAGCCAGAAGAGCACCACACCTCTGCACCAAGTCTACCAAATATCTACGGGGTATGCCACTACCCTTACTCTTCCTAGACGGGGACGGGGACTTGCTAGATCCTACCCTTGAACCTAAACTAAAGCTAATATTTACAGAGGACTCTGGAGAAATATCCAGAGGTTTATTGGAAGGAAAAGGGAAGGGTGCGGCACAACCGCGGGAAGCCTCCGATGGTTCTAGAGGTAGAGGTAGGCCACTTGAGCTTAGGGTGCCTGCAACAGAGTCAGGGTGCAGGGGAATAGAAGGCCCCTCACCCAAAGCGTCCAAGATGAACATGCTGGTCAGGGAGCGGGGATCGCTGCTAAAGCAGAGGGGAGTGGAAAAGCGGGGATCGTCGCCGAGGAAGGAGGAGTGCGTGGGTGACGGGGATCGCCGTCAAGAGCAGGAAAACAAGGAGACGGGGATTGCCATCTGAGAGTTGAAAGCGGGGAGTGACGGGGATCACCGTTAGGAGCGGGGGATTGCAATGGAGTGACGAGGATTGATGTTTGGAAAGGAAGGAAGGATGGGGATCGCCGTCCGAAGAAAGGGAAGGAAAGATGGGGATCGCCATCCGATGTCGGGGGGAACGAGGAGGAGTGGAAAGAAAGTTTTTTTTTTTTTTTTTAACATGACATACTATCCTAAGGAAGAAAACAAACTAGCCTACATCGGTAGGCATTGGGAGAAGGAGAGAATTGTGCCATTAAAAGAAATAGTGAAATGGGGTGAGAAAGTGGGTAATGCTTCGAGAGCGTCAGGGGAGAATTGAAGAACAAGGAGCGGAGAAAGAGGAATGAAAGAAAATTTAGAAATAAGGATTAAAAATACAGAATAATTAAGGGGCTGGGGGTACCCTGGCCAGAACTCCTCTACCGGGTTGACTGGGTTCAATGGTCCAATATCATCACCATGCCCAAGCAACTGTCACTTGGAGGTGGTTGATGATGCTGATCCTGCTGATTCTGCCACTACCGAGGGCTGTGTGAGACTACCATCCCAGAACAAAAGACTGATCGCTGTCACTATGTCTTCCAAGTCTGACTCCTCTGCCTCTGCCTCTTTGGTCTTCTTCTTCTTTCTGGGCCGCCTGGCCTCCAGAACTTGATATGTAGATGCTGGTGATTCTATCACAATGGTGTTGTACCCTGGCAGTATGGGCCCTCTGACAAAATGGTCATATAACGACCAGGTAAGAGGCTCTTGTGTTGACTTTGAAATAGATGGGTAGGCAGCCCACACGGCTTGAGTTCTTCTTTGTATCCTAGGCCATGCCTTGTGATCTGCTTCGAATTGGTGATGACTTGCATCCTTCCTTGGAGGTGGGCTCCGAGATCTCTCTCCGGGTGATAGCCAATTTTAAACATAATGTTCCACCCCTTTGTGTTTGTTGGTATGCCCTTTTTGATAGCAGTCAATGATGGGGACACCGTCTGACGGCCAGAAGAGAATGTGTAAGCCCATGGGTAATTCACATCGAGTACAAAAATGATGGGCTTATTTGATGGCCAGACTGCCGGCATGATTTTCTCAATGGCTTCTACTGTGTTGGTAGTTTCTGCACTTTTGACCTTAACTATGCATCCTTGGAAAGGAAATTTCAAGCATTGGTGTGCTGTGGAGGGGACTACCCCTAGTGCTTCGATCCAAGGTTGACGCAGGATAGCTTTGAAAGTTGGGTCAATGTCAAGTACATAGAAATCCACAGTCATCACGAGCGGGCCTAGTTCTGCCTGTAAGGAGCCGGTGTAGACGCAAGATTTGGCCCATCCCCACGTGGTTCTTTGGCCCATTAAGCCTCATTTGACTGTTTGTTGATCTGCCTCGGATGCCATGTAGACGGTAGCATCGATGGCCGCCGACTACTGGTTGGCGGCAAGCCCCCTTGACGTTGACCCATATAGATGTCCACATCCCTGGACATCTGCATGCGGTTGGCGGCAGGGTCGCTGGACGTTAACCTGGTTTACCTGGTCTGCGCAACAACCCCGAGAATATAGCCCACTTGCGCCTTTCTCTCACCCATACACCGCATGGGGCCGTTCCCAACGGGCATATGGGCCACCTTGGCACCCCCTTGACTTAGTAAAAAGCCTACTTGGCCTCCCCCCATTGGTTGGAGCATTAATACATGGATTGCCATGTGTGCAAGTGTGTTTCTTCACACTTAGCATCCTAGGCATTCTAACCTCGAGCTCCACTGTCTATATAACCTTCCCTTGAGCCCTCTGAGACAAGGGGATGGAGGTTGGACGTGCACATACTGCCACTTTGAGAGAGGAGAGAGAAAATCAAACGCCACCTTCAAACACTCATCTTCTTCCTTCTCTCAACACTTGGGATGTTCAGGAGGCTTCTTTTGGAGCTGGAGGAGCCTTGCAAGGAAGCTACATCGCTTGCAAACGAGGATCAACTCCCCCTCTTCCTCTCTTTCACTTCTTCTTTCCTTAAGAGTTGCATGTTGCACACACCTTCCCATACACTCTAGGCACGTAGGTCACTTCCCTACACACCTAGAAAGGGGTTTCCCAACCAAAAACGGAGGGAAGAAGGGTGGTCATAGCACTTGGCCACCCCTCTTCTCAAGTCCGCAACCGGTACGGGACTCACCTTTTGGGCTGTCTCTTTCCGTTTTGAGCATTTACTACTCTTCCTTTAGACTTATAGAGTGTCTCTTTGTGGCAGGAACAATTTACAGAAGACCGCGGAGCTCTTCTCCTTTGGCCGACTGAAGGAGGAGAAGTTGAAGCCCCGTCTCCATCCGCTGTGCGAGGCGACTGCACTGACGCGATTCCGTCATTCCTTGGGCACAGGTAAGGCCCTGGCGATCACAAAACTCCCCCTCTTTCTTTTGGTTTTCCTTGTTTTCTCTTCAGTCAAACTAGTCAACCGAGGAGTCAACGGGTCAACTAGAGATCCACTCATCGCCATCGAGGGACGCCAGCAATGTTCATCACTTCCAGAGGACTCCCCTACACCCACGGTTGTCCGAGGAGCCACGGGAAACAGATCGTCCACAGCCGGGAATTTTCATAAGCCGTTATAGTAGTGGGAGTTAATTGTAAGAAGCACTCAGAGATGTTACAAGACCGCAGAGTGCTTAGAGGGCATACATTTATAGACGCCCCTATATCAACCAAGGCGGCATCAACAACCACTTTGTTTATTGTCAGGGTCACACATAGAGGCATCCTCCTGGCCTCCGGGGGAGCTAGCTCGATGTCTGTGAAAGTAATTGTTGGCCCTTTGTTAACAATGGATAGGACCGAAGGCAGATTGTCAGGGTTCATATCTTCATTCACCATAACCCTCTGCAAAAAAGCCCTTAAGGCATCTTGGTGGGTTTGCGACCTCTTGATCAACTCGAGGGTAGATATCTTCACTGGAGTCTGGTCCAGATGCTTCAAAATATCATATTGGGTCTCCGGAACCAGATCTATCTCCTGGACATCTTATTGCTGCTGTTGGTTGTTGCTGGAATTTTGGGTCGGCTGACCCGGCAAAGACACGGATGCATTAGGGTACATCCGGTGGAACATCCACCCACTCCGTAGGGCGAGGTTGTGGTGAAGCGGAGGTGAGGTGGTGTCGATGATAGAGGGATTGGCTATTAGGGGTGCTGGCGTAGGGGAGAATGGGAGGTTAAGTGGTGATGAAGTGACGGGAGGTATGATGGGGGTGTTCTAGAGTGGCAAGGTGATGGTTGCAATGGTGGGCGTGGTGGAGGTAGGTGTGGCGTGGGAAATAGCCAAAAGTTGGCCTACTTTATGCTCGTCATCGTAGGCCCAAGCGGCTGTGGGTGGTGGATGATGGGGTTGACTTGAGCGGGTGGAGGAGGTGGTGGAGCAGGTTGGGGGTTCAGAGTGGGCTAGTGCTGCGGCATAGGATTGCGAATTATGCTGAGGTCATTTGTTGGTTGTTGTGGCTGCTGTTGTTGCTGGTACTACTGTAATGGCTGTTGAAACTGTTGCTGTTGCTGTTGGAATTATTGTTGTTGTTGTGGCTGCTGTTGCCTTTGTTGCTGCTGTTGCTACCTCTGCCCCTGTTGGTCCCTCAATGTCTGAATTAGCGTCTTCATTTCTGCCCAATCAATTTGCTGTTGCTCATGGAAGTCATAGATGATGTCTCTGAATTGGAAGCAATCTGACACATTGTGACCAGGATGACAGTGGTACACACAGTATTTTGTCTGATCTACCGCCATGTTCCAGTATGCCTTCTCAGGAGGGAGTCTAAGAGCATTAAGGGACATAAGGGCCGCGAAAATGTCGGCTAGACTCTCTAGAAGGGGAGGGTATTGAGCTCTTTTGGGTCCATTTGGCTTCCTAGGAGCATAGTCGTTTTGGGGTGGAGGGACCTCATTATATTGGCATTGGTCTTGTTGGGGGTTCTGGGCTTGAGGAGGTGGTTGTCTATTGTTCCATGGCTGCTGAGGTTGTTAATTGAAAGATGACCTACCTATCAGACCCTGGGGATTGTTAACTGCGCCTACTTGCTCGTTGGTTTGGACCCCCTCAGTGACAAGACCCCGAGGTTTCTTAGGATAACGAGACTTTGGGGTTTCAAACATGGAATGGATGGGCGAGTCCTTACGTTGGGTTTGGATGAAACAGGCTCGACTATAAAGTTGGTGCATGGAGGTGATGTCATTCATAGCTAAAATGGCTCGGTAGGTTGGTGTGGCATTGGCAATTATCAACTTAACCTTCTCCTCCTCAGGCATGGGGCAGCGGACCTTTGCAGTTAGGGCACGCCATCTGTCAGCATAAACTGAGAATTCGTCGTCGGCCTTCATTTTTTCAGCTACTAGATCAACAAAAGAATATTCGGGTCCAACCCGATCTTGGAACTGCTGCAAAAACCTCTCTTGAACAATTCGGAAATCCTCGACTTCCGCAGGGGGCAAAGAGTAGAACCATTCAAGGGTCGACCCATCCAAAGACTTACGGAACAAGTACGCCATGAGGTGGCGGTCGTACTTGTGTGGAGCTGATTCATACACGAAGTCCTTGAGGTGCACATAGGGGTCGCCTACCCCAGAATATCACCGGTAGACAGGGAGTTTTGACTGGGGTGGGACCCGGGGATGTTGAAAGGAAGGAAGGGGGATATCGGCGGCCTTCCGAGGGTCCAATTGTCTTTGAAGGTCATGAAGTTCCCTCTTCATAGACATCCACTCCGCAAGGAAGTCGGAAGGGGACGTGGTGTGGTGAGTGGGAACGAGGAAGTGGGATTGCTCCAAAGTGTAGGACCGCTCACGGGGAACAAAAGCATGTTCGCCCTGATAGAATGTAGAGATTGGACGGGATTGGGGCCAAACCTCCCATGCCAGAAGGTAGCTAGGCTCATAAAATTGAATAGCTCGTGGACGAAGGGGAGTTGGATCCACCACTGTGAAGGGCATGTGTGGCACAGAGGCAGCAGGGGTAGAGGAGGCCACCTACTGGGCAGAATTATGAGAGGGTGGGGATAGAGGGCGCTTGCCTTTGGCAGCATCCAGAAACTCCCGAACTTGGTCCGGGCTCAAATGTGGAAGGAGTTGACTAAATTGGGCATGCAGATCATCCGCCACAGGGGGAGAAGGGGGGAGAGATTGATCGTCCACAGCAGTAGGGGGGTGGATATGCCCTGAGAGGGTGGCCGCAGAAGGTTGGGCCACATCCTCGAGAAGCCCAATAGGCAAAGCATCACCGGTAAGGACACGAAAGTGATCCATACCGAATAAAGGATTATGATATAATACAACAGTTGGAGGGGACTGACTCGAGAACCCTAGACAATGATGCATACACAACCCCTAAGCAATTAGGGGAGACGACATAATTATCAAGCAATTCCTAACACACAAGGAAGGACTATAAGATAAGAAGGGGTGTACCAAACAAGCACTCAAGTTGGCATGACTACCGTTATGATTTTAGGGTTCGCACTTTACCTTTAATGAATTGATTAACAAAATTGCACTCGGTCAAATGGGACCCTAACGGGTAGGAACTCAAGTACTTCAGTGCAACTAAGGGGACACACAACTCACGCGTGAGACGATCTAAACTAAGGGTACAACGGGTACAACCAGCCTGAAAACCGCATCATGCATACGGCCACGGGGACTTACGGAGGCCCACGGTAGCAGGCCCTGGTCAGTCCATGAGTGCTCGCAGGTGAGAGGGTCTCCACTACCAAGGAGAAAACCTAAACTACACGAACAGAAGTGTATGCATGAGTCTAAGTGCACCAAGGTGCATGCAATATCTATCCTAAACTAACACATAGTAACTGACAGGCCTCGGCTGAGGTCGTAACGACCAGATCCGTCGCGACCTTATCGCGACCGGATATCCAGCCGTGATACCAACCGAATGCAGAGACCTACAGCCACATGCACACAAAGGGCAAACAAACTATCCTAAGCGCAACACAAGCATGGAATAAAGTAGACTACACAGAAAGACTCCCTAAGGAAACATAAACAGATGGACAGACGGAAAACAGTAACATACAACACGTACCTGAGTTCACGTCCCCCACTATCGACGCGATAGTGTCGCGGTAGCATGAACCGTCGTGATAGGACCTAAAAGCAAACACTAAAAAATAAAAGGAAAATCTGAACCCTAGAAGGATTCTAACAAAAAGGAACACGAGTGTACATGGCAACACAACATGAAGAAGACATAGAAGCACTCTCAGTGAAGAAACAGTGTGAATGGGAGAGGAGGAACACGTACCTAAAGTCGCATCCCCCTTGGTGAACGCAATAAAGTCGCACCCACGTGATGCATTACATTCAACACCGAGAACAGAAAGATAGACAAAATACAGAAATAAACCTAACAGGGCTCTATTAAACATATGAACACATCATGATGGCAGGCAAACAAACAAAATCGACGAGGCTAGCCTTGAAGGTCCTACCGTGATCGCCAAAAGATGTAACCACGGGGTTGCGCACCCCTCGAGACACACAACATGTGACGGCCCTGGATATTTATGCCCATTAAGGCTCCATATCTAGATCCACCTCCCGCGAACGGACCAAAGTCTCACAAGGGATAGCTCACACAAGTGTCCAGTAAGAATATAAAAGACAACTACGCAGTATAAGACACAAGAAAGTACATGTGCTCATACCTGTATATAACAATTTACAACTGTCCCATTACATTATTACATGTCTAATTAAAAAGTACAACTACCTGGGGCATACCCTGAGGGAGCACAAGCTCACACAACACTAACTACTACACAACTGCTGGTGGTACAAGTTTGACACAACGCCGCTGCAAGCCAAACACTCGGCAAGCCCTGAAAGAACTGTAGGGGAGTGAGCCTCAACAAGTCACAGGCTCAGTAGGGGCCACCGAAGAACCACAACAACTAAAAAGAAGAGACCTCAACCTCAAAGGGTCTCACTGGCCACACATATAGCCAAACCATTTCATGCTCACAACAATTGGATTTGAACTGTAATTAAATATAAACATAATAACTATTCACAACTTTGAAAAGTAAGAGGGAGCAACAGGACTAGCTCCACACCACTAGTTCGCTCAACAATAGTAACGCCTAGGCCTCAAGCCTCATAGGCAAACCATAGTCTCAACCAATCATTTAAGCTATAAGCCGCACAAGCAAATCACTGCCTAGGCTATAAGCTTCACAGGCAAATCTCAAGTACGTGGGTAACAAGACTACTAACCAAAAGCTAGCCCTTTATACCCAAACCATAATATGTCAGAAGCCACACACAGAATAGCAGAGTTGGCTACAACGGCCAATCCTTCATACACGAAAACCATACACGGAAGCTTACTCGAGAAAGGGTAAAGCACATTGAGTGGAAGGTCACACCTCACGACCTCCAAAAAACACAGTTCCACGTCAAGACCAGAACAGACTGGTACACGACGTACCACCACAAACCATTACCCACACAGGGTACAGGTACCTATTACCACAAGGTACCAGCACGGAAACCACAAGTAAACTAGTGCCGTAACAGGGCACACCATAGCAACCTAAACCACATTTGGTGAGTCAACACTCACCAACCATAACCAAAACTATGCCACCACTCGGGCACACCACAAGCCACAACCGTAGTTACAGCTGTGCCAACACCAGGGCACACCTCGAATGAGTCAAACCTCGACTATTAGTCACAAACTCACGAATCATGACGAGTAGCAAAGCACGAGTCGGAAAGGAACGACGCCACCACACGGGAACGGACTACTGGCTAATCAGGCCAGTATCCAACCTGGACAACACAACACAAGAACAACCTCTCAGTCTCGCAGTCACAGACAAAAGGTCCAACTGCCGCTCCACGAGAATAGGTCAAACAACTGTGGAGACCAACCAACACCACACCTGAAGACACACAGATGTAGGTCTATGCCTGGCACCTCTAGGGCCTCTGGCAGGAGCACCCTAAAGTGAGGCACTGGAAAACAGGACTAGCTGGGGACCAGTGTCGACTACTGGTGTCCGTACCCAACTACGAGCGCGCTACAAGCGACTGCACACCCACAAACACAAGCCGTTGCCCTACTGTCGTCATTCCCTCAGCCGGACGTACAACTCAAACACAGAAGTGAGGGTGTCCAGGAAGACACACAGACCTCGACGGTACCACACTGTACCGGGACAAACCCCGAGCACAACAAACACACGTGCCTGGCTCACAAAGAACCTGGGGTACCCGACTAGAGAGGCATTCCGGAATAGGCGCCGGACCACCACACTCAGCAAGCTCAAACTACGATATGTTCATAAACAGTTTCTGTTACTGATCACGGTACATATGTTAGGAATAGCTTGTTCCGGTCACCCTATGACTTACAAGCTAACCTACACAATCACGCATATAAACCATATTAATGATAACACCATGGCCTGTCATCGGTCACAAAGTGACAGTGAAGGTCACACTAAACAAAGTACACAATATTCACATAATAACCATACTTAAACTTTACTAATCATTCATCCAGAAGAATCTACAAAAGATTCTAAAGGATCGAGGCTAGGTTCAGATGTGAACCTCATCGCCACAATACCACGAACTAATCATAATAATTAAGATACAATAAGCACAATAACGTACCATATGCCATGCACACACAACCATATGCACGACACCAAAACCCCGTAATATTTCACATAAATCTTGTGCGCTAGGATGTAGTGAATCCCACGCACACACGTAAAGAACTAGTAAACTACATAGCCGGTAAGCTGGTCTCAAAAGCTCTGTGCTCTAGGAGCACCATAGGTGTTAATGCACTGCTCAGTATCGATAAACACATTGCATCACAATACTTGCAACAAGAACGCCGTGAAACACACTGTGCTGATACATGCACGGGTTGGCAGCAACATCGATTGCCGTCCATAGAATATAGACGACAGTATTTCTTGCCGTCAATACTAAGTAAGCAGCCACCACCTAGCCGTTTACTCAAAATCAACGGCTAGAAACCTAGCCGTTAATCTCCCAACGAAGAACTCAGCGTCAACCGATGTTGACGTCGAGATCTTCAGTACTCAACACACACAGGACACACAGAACGGCCCCAGGCCGATCACACGGGCAATATAGCCCTATAAACAACAGAAAAACGAGGGGAAACACTTCCCCTTACATCTATATACTATAATCAAACCGGAAAAGCAAGATCCAACACTTGGATTGATCAAATCACCCAATCTCCCGGCATGGTAAACCATTTTCCCAAAAACACGATTAACAAGCAATCTATGCTAATGGAGCATGACAAGTCAAACAGGAGAAATCAAGGGATCCAGTCCCTACCTCTGAAACGCAAATAAACTCCTAAAGAACCTCAAATCGCGCCGAAACCCTAGGAGCTTCCCGCGAATACTGCCCTCCAGTCCGTCATTCCCCGCCTGATCTGCTGCTGCTGCGCGCATCATGGCCTTCCCACGTGCTCCCATCGACCGCCGGAAGTAGTGAAGAGGCACAAGGGTACAGGTGGGGAAAAAGGAGGGGAGAAGGTGGGGAAAGAAGAAGGCTCGGGTTGCCCCTAAAAACAGGCGCCTCAGGTTAACGTCAACCTCTGCACCGTTAACCAAACCGTCACAACTAGGCATCCACATTGCTCGCCGCCAAGTTCATGCAATAGAACCCACTAGAACGAACGATAGACGTCCACATCGATGGATGCCAAGAACATGTTAACGGCAACACCATTGCCGCCAACACACACTAGACGTCACAAACCTGGACGCTAACCCACTATTGATGTCCAGCGCACTGAACACCAACACAGATCCATAACCAACCCGGGTAAGGATCCAATAAGAAACACACTGTTGAACCACTCCTATATTTTACCCTTTTATTTTGGTGATAATAAAATTTATGTTTAATTAATTATTATTAAAATATTTAATATCATGTTTTTCTTAATAAATATAAATTTACATGATTAATTGAATATTAAATATATTTAATACCATGATTTTTCTAATAATAAATTAAATATCATGATTTTCTAATAAATATAATTTTATGACATTATTCTGTAATGATTTGCATTAAACACATAAATCGATGTCCATTCAATATATATCGATTTCAGTTCAAGTGCCACATCGACTTGATCTCATAAGGATTCGCTCTCTAAAGGAATCGATCTCATAAGGATTCCTTTGTACTCACACAGACTCCTTTGTAACTCATAAGGATTCCTTTGTAACTTACACAGACTTCTCATAAGCATTCGCTCTCTAAAGGAATCGATCTCATAAGGATTCGCTCTCTAAAGGAATCGATCTCATAAGGATTCACTCTCTAAAGGAATCGATCTCATAAGGATTCGCTCTCTAAAGGAATCGATCTTATAAGGATTCGCTCTCTAAAGGAATCGATCTCATAAGGATTCGCTCTCATAAGATTCGCTCTCTAAAGATCGATCTCATAAGGATTCGCTCTGATAAGGATTCGCTCTCTAAAGGAATCGATCTCATAAGGATTCGCTCTCTAAAGGAATCGATCTCATAAGGATTCCTTTGTAACTCTCATAAGGATTCCTTTGTAACTCTCACATGGATTCCTTTGTAACTCTCATAAGGATTCCTTTGTAACTCTCATAAGGATTCCTTTGTAACTCTCATAAGGATTCCTTTGTAACTCTCACATGGATTCCTTTGTAACTCTCATAAGGATTCCTTTGTAACTCTCACATGGATTCCTTTGTAACTCTCATAAGGATTCCTTTGTAACTCTCACATGGATTCCTTTGTAACTCTCATAAGAATTCCTTTGTAACTCTCATAAGGATTCCTTTGTAACTCTCATAAGGATTCCTTTGTAACTCTCACATGGATTCCTTTGTAACTCTCATAAGGATTCCTTTGTAACTCTCACATGGATTCCTTTGTAACTCTCATAAGGATTCCTTTGTAACTCTCACATGGATTCCTTTGTAACTCTCATAAGGATTCCTTTGTAACTCTCATAAGGATTTGCTCTCACGTGAATTCGTTTTAAAAACATAGATTTCCTTTATATTTTAAAATGTTTTTGGCATCTAGTGAAAAGTCAATATTCTTGATTTGCGTAATCCTTTATCTTTCTGACAGGAGATCTTTTTGCTTATCTTTCTAGATCTCTTCTCTCCTGCCAACAAAAGAGAGATTACTTACCACTTCTGGGTGGCAACAGGAAACATAGATGTATGAGCCTTTTTGACAGAAACACTCTTTTATCTAAACACTTTCTTCTATGCTTGCAGACCTCGTAGACCACAAATTATCAGAAGAAAGAGAAGATGAGCAACGGCTAGAACTCCAACGGATTTATTCAAATTGCTCATATAAAAGATGAAGCAAGGCTGAAGAAGAACAGAGAGCTTTTCCTGAAGATCTTTTGAATGAGTGTACAACCAGTGAGGAACCTGAACTCCAAATACACTCAAAGAAAAAGAGAGAAAGAGCCTGAGCCCAAGAAGAAGTGTTCAAGCATCTGAAGCACTGAAGCATTCAAGCTCCTTCTCCTCTATTCTCTCTCTCTCTGTGTGCATCTTGTAAATCTGGGGGAGAGAGTTTTTTGCTGAGAGTTCTTGTAGTTGGTTTTTATTTGTTCCAACTCTCAGCTTTGTTCTTTCTTTTCCAAGAAAGACTTCTGTCCAGCTGTAGGACTGTATACAGTGTAGAACCTAGCTAGGGGTTTGTGTCTAGCAGAACCGCACTGGGGTTTGTACCAGGAGGTTGGCTTCTTTACCTATAAGAGAAGTGGGCTGCCTTCTTGCCCGGAAAGAGAAGAAGACCCTCTGGGGTGTTGGGTGTTGTAGTGTCCTTAAGGGGACTGTACCCTTGGTTAGTGAAATCCCAAGAGGTTGCTTGGGGACTGGACGTAGGACTTCCATGTGGGAAGGGCCGAACCAGGATAAATTCCTTGTGTCTTTTGTCTAATTGTTTATTTGCTTCCGCACTACTACTCTTTATCACACTAAACTAACCAAACCTTCGAGTGTTAATTTCTGTGTTTAAGTTTATATTTCAGATTTTAGAAAAACCTATTCACCCCCCCTCTAGGTTAGCTTGCTGCCGTACCAAAAGGGCCAACAAGTGGTATCAGAGCGGGTCTCTGAACTTTCAAGAAGATCTAACGATCTTAGAGCAAAGATCCATGGGAGCTCAAGGATATGCTGAAGGTCAATCAGTCACCAGACCTCCATTCTTCGACGGAGAAGATTATCAATACTGGAAAATGAGAATGGAATGCTTCATTCGAGACACAGACTTTGATCTGTGGCAGGTAATTGAGGTAGGTGATTATGTTATTGTTCCTATTCCAGGCACTACTGCCATTACAGCAGTAGATAAAAGTAAATTATCCTTAAACTTTAAAGCTAAGAACTACTTATGTTGTGCTTTATCCAAAAGAGAATTTAGTAGAGTATCTGCATGTAAATCAGCTAAAGAATATGGGATAAACTGCAGATCACTTATGAAGGAAAAGATAAAGTAAAACAAACTAGGATAGATATTCTTGTCTCACAATATGAGCAATTTAAAATGCTTCCACATGAAAATATCACTCAGATGTATAATAGATTTTCAAGCATAGTAGTTGGTTTAAGCTCTCTTGGTAAAAACCTATCTGATGAAGAAAATGTTAGAAAGATACTTAGGTCTTTAACTATCTCATGGACACCTAAAGTAACTGCTATTGAAGAGGCCCATGACTTAACCAATTATCTATTGATAACTTAATAGGTTCCCTCATGGCACATGAAATAATATGGAGCGTCTATCTGAATGCTCATCAAAGAAGAAATGTACTAATGCTCTTAAGGTTGTAGCTGCTCCTTCCTCTTCTTCTTCTAGTTCCAAAAATGCAGATTCTGAAGACAGTGACGTAGATGAAGTACTGTCCAAGCTTCAGAAAATTCTCAAGAAGAAGAAAAATGGATCAAGAAGGTTTCAAAAGAAAGAGAGAAAAGAAAAAGAACCAGTCTGCTATGAATGCAGAAAACCTGGACATCTAAGACCAGATTGTCCTAAACTAAAGAAGATTGGTCAACCAGAAAAGTCCAAAAAGAAGCACAAGAAATTCAAAAGAAAAGCCATGGCGGCTGCTTTGGAAAATGAAGAGGCCACAAGCTCAGAATCATCAAGCTCAGAATTGGAGAAAGAGCAGGTAAGTCTAGCCCTCATGGTAGGACTAGATGAGGTACATCCTAACTCATCTTTTGATTCTTGCACAGATTCAGGATCAGAGTCTGAAGACTTAGAAGAAGTCTTTAATGAACTGTATGAAAAACATAAGGGTGTTGTAAAGAACTAAAAATCTAAAAAACAACACTACTGCTTGGAAAACACCAATTCTGATCTTAAATCCGAATTGGAACAATTAGAAGAACAATTAAAAGAATGTAAAGAAAATAATCATATTCTGAATGAAGAATTGAAAAACAAGGATAATGAAAAATTAGAGTTGGAAGAAAAAATTGAAAACTCTCACTGAAGAAAATCTTTATTTAAAAGAATCAGTTAGGAAATTAACTAAAGGAAAACATCTCTAGCCCTATGCTTAAAAGGATCAAAATCTGGAAATGACAAACAAGGGCTTGGTTATACACCTCCAGAAAAAGGAAAACAAGTAATAAACTTAGGAAAATATCCTTTACCAAAATTTGTAAAAGAAACCAAAATGCCTCAGAAAAAGGAACCTGAAACAACCAAGCTTTATCAAAAGAAAAAAGTTTCTAAAAATTATGTTCAGATTATGCATCACAAAGGCAATAAGAACTGCAAACAAATTATATTCATTGCTGCTCTCATTGCAATAAACTAGGACACACTGTGAACACCTGCACAACTAAGCACCTAATTTGGATACCTAAAGGCTATTTTTTATGCATCTAATCATCAAGGACCCAAAAAGATTTGGGTATCTACTTCTGAGTAGTTTATTTGCAGGTTAGCCTTGGAGCATCAAAACCAAGGATGCTCAAGGCAGGAGTGACTGCAGACTCTTCATTCAAATCACATTTGAAGAAAGAGTAGTCACAAAATTGAATTGGTCTTCATTACTAATAATTATTTACAAGTTTCATTCAGGTGGAGTCTCTCACTCAGGGGGAGCACAGACTAAGGGGGAGTTATTCATTTATGTCAATTATTGTTGAACCCCTCAATGGTAAGAATTTCTTTCACAAAGGGGAGAGAATGTAATGGTAAGAACCTTCCTTTTTGGTTTGTGACAAAAAGGGGGAGAGTATGCATGGTATGCATTATCTGTGAATTTTTTGTATTTTCTATGCTTTACGTATTTTTGTCAGAAAATTCTCATAAATTTTGTCATCACCAAAAAGGGGGAGATTGTTGAACCACTCCTATATTTTACCCTTTTATTTTGGTGATAATAAAATTTATGTTTAATTAATTATTATTAAAAATATTTAATATCATGTTTTTCTTAATAAATATAAATTTACATGATTATTGAATATTAAATATATTTAATACCATGAATTTTCTAATAATAAATTAAATATCATGATTTTCTAATAAATATAATTTTATGACATTATTCTGTAATGATTTGCACTAAACACATAAATCGATGTCCATTCAATATATATCGATTTTAGTTCAAAGTGCCACATCGACTTGATCTCATAAGGATTCGCTCTCTAAAGGAATCGATCTCATAAGGATTCCTTTGTACTCACACAGATTCCTTTGTAACTCATAAGGATTCCTTTGTAACTTACACAGACTTCTCATAAGGATTCGCTCTCTAAAGAATCGATCTCATAAAGATTCGCTCTCTAAAGGAATCGATCTCATAAGGATTCGCTCTCTAAAGGAATCGATCTCATAAGGATTCACTCTCTAATGGAATCGATCTCATAAGGATTTGCTCTCTAAAGGAATCGATCTCATAAGGATTCTCTCTCATAAGGATTCGCTCTCTAAAGGAATCGATCTCATAAGGATTCGCTCTCTAAAGGAATCGATCTCATAAGGATTCCTTTGTAACTCTCATAAGGATTCCTTTGTAACTCTCACATGGATTCCTTTGTAACTCTCATAAGGATTCCTTTGTAACTCTCATAAGGATTCCTTTGTAACTCTCATAAGGATTCCTTTGTAACACTCACATGGATTCCTTTGTAACTCTCATAAGGATTCCTTTGTAACTCTCACATGGATTCCTTTGTAACTCTCACATGGATTCCTTTGTAACTCTCATAAGGATTCCTTTGTAACTCTCACATGGATTCCTTTGTAACTCTCATAAGAATTCCTTTGTAACTCTCATAAGGATTCCTTTGTAACTCTCATAAGGATTCCTTTGTAACTCTCACATGGATTCCTTTGTAACTCTCATAAGGATTCCTTTGTAACTCTCACATGGATTCCTTTGTAACTCTCATAAGGATTCCTTTGTAACTCTCACATGGATTCCTTTGTAACTCTCATAAGGATTCCTTTGTAACTCTCATAAGGATTTGCTCTCACGTGAATTCGTTTGTAAAAACATAGATTTCCTTTATATTTTAAAATGTTTTTGGCATCTAGTGAAAAAGTCAATATTCTTGATTTGCGTAATCCTTTATCTTTCTGACAGGAGATCTTTTTGCTTATCTTTCTAGATCTCTTCTCTCCTGCCAACAAAAGAGAGATTACTTACCACTTCTGGGTGGCAACAGGAAACATAGATGTATGAGCCTTTTTGACAGAAACACTCTCTTTATCTAAACACTTTCTTCTATGCTTGCAGACCTCGTAGACCACAAATTATCAGAAGAAAGAGAAGATGAGCAACGGCTAGAACTCCAACGGATTTATTCAAATTGCTCATATAAATGAAGCAAGGCTGAAGAAGAACAGAGAGCTTTTCCTGAAGATCTTTTGAATGAGTGTACAACCAGTGAGGAACCTGAACTCCAAATACACTCAAAGAAAAAGAGAGAAAGAGCCTGAGCCCAAGAAGTGTTCAAGCATCTGAAGCACTGAAGCATTCAAGCTCCTTCTCCTCTATTCTCTCTCTCTCTGTGTGCATCTTGTAAATCTGGGGGAGAGAGTCTTTTGCTGAGAGTTCTTGTAGTTGGTTTTTATTTGTTCCAACTCTCAGCTTTGTTCTTTCTTTTCTAAGAAAGACTTCTGTCCAGTTGTAGGACTGTATACAGTGTAGAACCTAGCTAGGGGTTTGTGTCTAGCAGAACCGCACTGGGGTTTGTACCAGGAGGTTGGCTTCTTTACGTGTAAGAGAAGTGGGCTGCCTTCTTGCCCGGAAAGAGAAGAAGACCAGCTGGGGTGCTGGGTGTTGTAGTGTCCTTAAGGGGGACTGTACCCTTGGTTAGTGAAATCCCAAGAGGTTGCTTGGGGACTGGACGTAGGACTTCCATGTGGGAAGGGCCGAACCAGGATAAATTTCTTGTGTCTTTTGTCTGATTGTTTATTTGCTTCCGCACTACTACTCTTTATCACACTAAACTAACCAAACCTTCGAGTGTTAATTTCTGTGTTTAAGTTTATATTCAGATTTTAGAAAAACCTATTCACCCCCCTCTAGGTTAGCTTGATGCCGTACCAAAGGGCCAACACACACAACACAAGTCGCACTGGTCAAGGTGTGGCCACCCCATACGCTAAACCGAGGATCCACGAAGATCCGAAAAATGCGCGACGTTACACAACATATTTTAAAAATAAATTAAATAGCATGGAATAGGATGTGATCAAAACCTAACAAGTTGCCATGGATAGAAAATAAGTAGGCTAACATTGCTACGAAAGGTAATGAGAACAAAGGCACTTACTGTAGTCGTGACGGGCCTTCTCGTCACGATGAAGCTAATGTCGCGACGCCCAAATAGGGCGCGTATCTGGTGTCGCGATGCCCGTACCTGTCACGTTCTCTACAGTGCGGGAGAATCCTTGGTGGACCTTCTTCCTGCCCTCCGACTATCCAGAGGACAAGAGCCCCTCGTCGAACCTTGCTTATGTGCCTGCCAAAATGAAGAAAACAACAAAATAAACTCTGTTAGAACATATTTAAGTGTAATATCTATCAAAAAAATGAAATAAAAGGAGAGCATGGAGGGAACGAACCTGGGGGTTATTTTAAACCCCTTGGGTGGTGTGAAAATGTAGGAATGAAAAATGGAATGCATTCCTATCTAAAGAACTAAGAAAATGTATGCATGGTGAATAATAGGAAAGGAAGGAAGAAAGATCCCCAATGGGGCGACTCCTTGGCTGCAGTATGATGTCTTTGAGTGTTGGAGAAGCCTTGGACGTCACCTCCTTAGCCACCAAGCTCCATAGATGAAGAAAATTGCATGGCTTGTTGAAGAGAATAAAGGAAATGTGGGGAATGAGTGAGCCACTAGCTAAGTGTTGGGTCAGGGGAGAATTCACAGCACTTCGTGGCAGAAAATGGGGCTCCCTTTCCTCTGAAGAAGAAGGGTCCCTTATATAATCCCGTCACCAACTGATAATGACCCAAATAATGAGATAAATCCAAGCAAATCTGTAGGTAAGAGTCCTAGGAAGGCCCCAAGGTCCCATGAACCCTCAAACCTCGCATGGGGGTTGCTTAAAGATGAAGATAAGGCCATTGGAGGATAAATAGGAGGTGGTTGCGGAGGCCAGCGCATGCAGATCATGTCGCGACGGGTTGTAGGGGCACGACAAGGATAGTCACGACGGCCAGGATGGTCGCGACCCTAAGGGCACATGCAAGGATATGCATGGGCTGTCACAACGGCCAAAGGGGGTGCGAAAAGGATAACGCGAAGCCATGACAAGTTGCGTTCAAGAAAATTGATTATCCTTAGATTTATGACCAATTATTTGATAGAATAATCAATTAATGAGGCAATTGGACTCTTAAAAGATAATTAGATGGAATATTGTGAAAAATGGGCTTTTAGTGGGCTCACAATGTGGCTAAGGATGGGCTCAAGGTGAATGACCAACTTGGGGCTCATTAAGAGAACAAGAAATAATGTTCAACTTATGGGCCAGAATCGGGTGTCTACAGGGATAGCGTGCACTTCCTTTATTCTCTTGTTCTCGTGAGATTGACTCATAACCTTAACTTAAGTCATTAATGTAAAGAGTGAACTAAAGTATAAATTGCATCGTTATGCTGCCGAAATTATCTCTTGATCATTACTATCATGAAAATCATGTTCATTTGACTTACCACTTCTTGACATCATCATCATCATGAACATGACATCACCATTGTTTATATCTTGAAACTCTTATATTGGCCATGAATGACTGTGGGTATCAATATTTGAAAATAGTGAGATGCTGACAGGGCACAACGTGTGTCCAACGGCTCCAGTCTAGCCCCAATGACGGTGAGTCATAAGTATACTGTTAACCATGGGGTATAATGATTACTTGCATTGCATCTGCGCTGGGAGTACTTGCGTGCTGAATGCTAGATACATAACCACATACATGTGTCTTATGGTGCATTTCAAGGTGGATCTTTCCTTGGTGTACATTAGTGTCTTCGTGCCTGATTAGTGAATCATGTTAAAAGTTCGTGCTTGCTTGCTCGCGTGATATGGCCATCCTACATTTATTGCAATTAAAGTGATATCTTGCATGCTTGTTACATGTCTCTCTATTGATAACTCTTGCTCGTTATTTCATTCTAGACCTTGCTATATCATGATCATTCTATCTATCTTGTTCATGTATCATGAGTTTTATTCGCACATGCATATCATGTTAATCATGCTTACCTAGTTATAATTGCTAATCACTTATATCATTGCCCGCACATTGAGATATAAATCATACTAGGCTAGTTTGCTCATCTCTACTTTTAACCTTCTAGGTGATTATGAAGTACCAGAAGAAGAACCAGTCGAGGATCAGAATGCGTCCGAGTGATGAGCGTTCCAACCATAGAATTATCATTAGTTTACATTGAGTGTTAGAACAGTGTAGTAGGAAGTGAGGAATAAATGTAATTTGCTTTTATTGAGTCTTAGTCCTATTTTTCAAATGCAAGAGTTGTATTAGTTCCATTTTAAAACAATGAGTTGAGATTTGAATACAAGTTTAGTTGAAATGTAATACCCTCAAATTTTAAATATCGTGATTTACTTAGAAATTCTTGTTTATGCAAACCAATTAGACTTAAATTGAGATATTTAAGATTAAGAGTGTGTTTAGGACACATTATCATACACCGGTACCATTTTCGGTCGTGCGTACCCTGACAGGGCGACACTGAAATTCTGTAACAAAAATGAAATTTGAGAATGCTATAATTCTTAGAAAAATGTGGTGATATCAGAAATGTAAATATCCAGAATTTTTGACGTACAGATTTCGAGATTAAGCCGACGCAACTATTTTCCGGGTGATTTTTCACCCAGTGGAAAATAAATATAAAATTAAACTAAAATCACCATAATTTGTAAAACCTTTTCATTAGCCTATGGTTGAAATTTTAACATAAATGGACATCATTTGAATGTATTTATATAAGAATTATTGGACCAGCTAAATTATGGGCCATTTACGGTAAGGATTTTTGGGAATTATTCCATGCTTACGCAGCATGGGCTACGTAAGCCCATGTCATTAAGGGTTAAAATCCTTACACGTTGGTGATTGATGTGTAAGTGTGTGAGAGGATGCATGAGCCATGTGTATTAGTAAAAACCAAATGGTTTTTACTGTTACACCTGTGCATGGGAGGTGTCACTGTGCATGGTAAAGTGTTGGGTTATAAAATCACCCCCTCACCCTTCATACACACCTTTCCACCCTTTGTTCTTGCTTGACCTTGCACACCACAGCTTTTATTTCCGTTTCTTTCTGTTCCTTGCTGCTGAAGCTGCTGCTGTGGGAGCTGCTGGAGTAGTTTTTGCCATAGTGTGCAGTCGTTGCCTTGGGGAGACTCCTACTGCTGTGTGCTACTGCTTCTTCTTCATTTGAATTACCATTTCTCCAACTGCATCGGCTGAGGCTGCCATTCCTGTAATTCTTTTACACTGCTACTGACTCTACGTGAAGAAGAAGAATCTTCATTTTCCCTTCCCAGTCAGGTAGCCTTTCTCTGATTTCTGTCTAGTCTTCTATTATCATACTTGTAGCTTCTTCATCCTTGGAAACCCATATGTTCCTATTTATCCCTGGTTCTATGGAAAATTCTCCTCTTCTTGTTCCTTCTTCTATTAGAGCCTCAAAGTTTGAGTGTCTACCTTGATTCTTGTCACAAGGATTAGTAAAGCTTTCATAAGACTCTAATTATTGTTCATGTCTTAAGAAGTAGATTTTGTACTTAGTATGAATTTTGTTTCAGCTTTGAGAAGGAATTGCATGTAGGAGTAGATATGTTCCTACAAAGTCGTTTTCTACAAGCTCCCAATTTTATGCCATTCATATGCAAAGCTTGGACTCCTATTGTCTATGCTTCTTTCCTTCATATAAGTGATGTTTAGAACTATGTACAAGACCCTCTTTGATGTGTTAAACATATTTAGATTCATAGGAACTTTTAAAAGAGTCTTTAGAGTAGTGTAGTTCTATTTCTGGAAGCTGGACTTGCAGCTGTCAATAGGTGGAAGTCATATGTCGACAGGCCTCATGCTCCCAGAACCCAAACTTTCTAAAAAATCAGTAGCTATAGACAGATAGCTCTTATCTGTCGACAGATGACCTTGATCTGTTGACAGATGACTTTTACCTGTTGACAGGCATTGTTCAAATTCCAGAAACATGGTTCTGAAACCAATAGATGTCGACAACTACCTTCTAGCTGTCGACAGATGCTGCCCTGTTATGTTTTCAGTACCTATTCTTGTCCCATCCTCTGAAGACTCACTGTATTGTTGACCCCACAAGTTGTTATCTCATTTTCTTGGACTCTAAACTACTTTATTACCAAGATGATTTGATAAATCTTGAATCAAACTATCCTTGAATTTCTATTCCTATTGTGCTCATGAAATGTAACTTATGATCCGAAGATAGTGTTCTCTTTAAAGAGGGTTTAGGATCACTTGTGATAGCACCAGTCACTTATGATCAGCTGTGGGCGACAGTTTGTAGGTAAATCCAAGTCAATGGACTGATGATGGTGGGTAATAAACCCCGTTCTTGCGCAATGAACAAGATCCAAGGTGTTGGAATCGCCTAGGCACTGAGGATATATTTACGTTATTTAGGAACCTCTTGAGAGCAGTATGATGCCTGCCGAATACATTTCCAAATCAAGTTATGATATGAATTTTGAAAGACATATATAACTCTTGTTCTGAATTTTATTTGAGCTCGTTATGAAATCAATTGAGCTATATGTTTCTGTTAAGTATGAATTCATGAGCAAATGTGTTTTTGATCCATATGCGCTTACTTTCACCTACTAAGTCCTCCGACTCATGCCTTTGTTTCCTCCAACCCTTTCAGATTGAAGGTGTGTATAATCTCAGCTACAAATGAATCTCAATTCCGCTGCGGATGTTGAAGAGATGAAGAAGAATAGCATAGTCTAATGACTTTTTAGAGATTTTGTTGTACTAATAAAACTTTAGAGAGAAGAAGCTTGGTTTATGTAAATAATGAGTATTAATACCTTGTTACCTTGTGATGTATAATATGTTCAAAGATGCCTTTGTGGAATGGTTTGCCAGTTTTGTGCGTTTCACGGATTTGTCTGCCCATAACGAAATTTATCAGCGTAACCCCTCTTCTGATCAAAAGTTATACGATATGTATATGTGTGTGTGGTCGGGAGAGGGTGTTACATAGGTGGTATCAGAGCAAGGTTATGGGTAATAGATATCTCTATGACCATTTTCACAAAGGAAATAAATAAAAACATTTATGTGTATTCTAGAATCTCTAAAGATCATTTTGGTTCTTAAAACATAAGTGGTTAGTATGAATTAATTGGATGTGTTTGATAGTGTTCCAGAAAATGGCAGACAAAGGGAAAGCTATCGACACATCCAGTGAGGATAGACATGAGAAAATTGAAGAAGGTTATAGTGGGGAAGTTCCCAATATACTACCGGCCAGAAACTCTCAAGAAGAAAGTACTGGGACTCCTGATTTTGCCACTTTTATGCAGTCATTTCAGGGTTTGGTGCAAACACTAATGAAGAACCAACAAGATATAGGTGGAGAAAGAATTTCTAGAGCATCGTTGTTAGAGAAATTTAAGAAGATGGGACCTCCAGCCTTTAAAGGAAGTAGTCAACCTAAGGTTGTAGAAGGATGGGTTAGAGAGATGGAAAATATATTTAAGGCCATTAGATGCGAAGAAGAAGACAAAGTCACATTGGCAACTTATATGCTGCAAGATAGAGCAGATGAATGGTGGCAATCTGCCATGAGAAATGCATTCAAAAATAGAGGAGATACATTAGTTTGGGAAGAATTCCTGAGAGAGTTGTATGAGAATACACTCCACCACACGTCAAGGATAGGAAAGAAGTGGAATTCTTACAGTTGGAGCAAAAAGACATGGCTGTGGCAGAATATGAGACCAAATTCATTGAACTGGAAAAGTATGCACCTCACATTTGTGACAATGAACTCAGAAGGTAAAGAAGTTTGTGAGAGGATTGAAACCTAATATGAGGAGCAGGGTAGCTCCACTAGATCCCCAGAGCATGGCAGTGATATTAAAGACTGCGTTTATAGTGGAATCTAAGTTTATGGAGTAATGAAAAACAAAGAAACCAATGGGTAAGAAGAAAAATTTGTATACCAAGGAAACGAAAGGTTAGAAGAGAAGATTGATCCAATTAAGCAGCAGGGAGAACAGAAAAAGAGTTGGCCCGTGTGTGCTCAATGTGGAGGAAAACACCCCGGTGATGAATGCTGGAAAGTAACGGGAAAATGTTATGGATGTGGTCAGAAAGGACATCTGATTAGGGACTGTCCACTCAAAAAAGACTAGTCAAAAGCATAAAAGCCACAACCATACTTTCAGCAAGCCTCAAGACAACCACCCAAAGGACCAGCTAGAGTCTTTGCTCTGACAAAGGCCCACAGTAGCTGAAGGTATTCTCCTAACTGAAAATATGTATGCTAGGGTGTTATTTGACCCTAGGGCTACTCACTCTTTTATTTATCGGGTATTTGTTAATTCTATATCTCAGAAACCAGAGAAATTGGTGGGAAGTATGGTACTTGACTGTCCTACTGGTCAAATAGCTATTCTTACTTCCGTCATCCCTGAAATAAATCTGAAAATAGGAGATGAACTTACCGCATATGTATATGTACTGGATAACATGCAAGATTTGGACATAATATTGGGAATGGATTGGTTAGCAGAAAACCATGCATTACTAGATTGCCATAAGAAAGTTTTAACATTTAAAAGGTCGGGATTAGCAGATTTCAGCTATACATGCCCAAAGAATAATGGAAACAAGAAGACTATATCAACACTTAAAGCCATGAAATGGCTGAGAAATGGTTGTCAAGGTTATTTCGCAAGTGTAACAGCCATGTCAAATGAGCATAAACAGATATCAATTCAAGATATCGATGTTGTAAAGGAATTTCCAAAAGTTTTTCCTGATGATTTATCGGGATTACCTCCTAGTAGGGAAATTGATTTTACTATTGAACTTTTACCTGGAACTTTACCCATATCTATAGCTCCTTATAGAATGGCACTAGCTGAGTTGACAGAATTAAAGAAACAGTTGCAAGACTTGTTAGACAAAGGTTTTATTAGACCAAGTGTGTCACCATGGGGAGCTCCGATATTGTTTGTAAGAAAGAAAGATGGATCCCTCAGATTATGTATTGATTATAGAAAGTTGAATCAAGTCACAATAAAAAACAAATATCCACTACCTAGAATTGACTATTTGATCAACTTCGGTCTGCTACAATATTCTCTAAATTGATCTAAGGTCTGGGTACCATCAGTTGAGAGTTAAAGAAGATGATATTCCCAAGACAGCATTTAGAACTAGATATGGACACTATGAGTTTTTAGTACTGCCTTTTGGACTCACTAATGCACCTGCGGTATTTATGGATTTGATGAATAGGGTATTCCAGCCATATTTGGACAATTTTGTGGTTGTATTTATAGATGATGTGTTGATATATTCATCTAATGAAGAAGAACACAAGGAACATTTGAGAATTGTACTACAAACTTTAAGGAATCATCAATTGTATGCTAAGTTAGTAAATAGAGTTCTGGCTCAAAGAAGTGAACTTTTTGGGCCATGTGATTTCTGGAAAAGGTGTGGCAGTAGACCCAGTAAAATTGAAGCAATTCTGAATTGGGAAAGACCCAAGAATCCATCAGAAATCTGAAGATTCTTGGGATTAGCTGGTTACTATAGGAGATTTATTGAAGGCTTTTCTTCCATAGCTACGCATTTGACTCAGTTAACCAGAAAAGAGATATCTTTTGTGTGGAATGAGAAGTGTGAGGACATTTTTTAGGAGTTAAAAGGGAAGCTTACCACAGCTCTGGTTCTTACTTTACCTCAAGGATCGGGAGGATTGATAGTGTATACAGATGCATCTCAAAGAGGAATTGGATGTGTGCTTATGCAGCATGGAAAAGTGGTAGCATATGATTCTAAACAACTAAAAGATCATGAAAAGAATTATCCAGCCCATGACTTGGAATTAGCAGCAATTATACATACTTTGAAGATTTGGCACCATTATTTATATGGAGAACAATTTGAAGTTTATACTGACCATAAGAGTTTAAAGTACATATTTTCTCAGAAAGAACTGAATCTAAGACAAAGAAGATGGTTAGAATTTCTGAAGGATTATGATTTTACAGTAAATTACCATCCGGGTAAAGCTAATGTGGTTGCTGATGCTTTGAGCAGAAGGAAATGAAGAGCACTACAATTGCACTAATAGTGGAAAGAAATGATAGATTTGATTGATTACTCACCCAGATATGATGCAAAAAATTTGGTATTGGCACAATTGATAGTAAGGTCTGTATTAGTAGATAAAATTGGTGAAGCACAAAACCAAGATCAAAAACTAAAAGAGATGGTAAACATACCAGGATACATTAGAGGTCATCAAGGAATGATCAGATTTCAAAACAGAATATGCATACCGGAGAATGAAGAAATAAAAAGAGAATTATTGAAGGAAGGGCACAAATCTCAGTATTCGATCCATCTTGGTAGCTCTAAAATGTATCAGAATCTGAAAAAGCAATTTTGGTGGCATGGAATGCAAAAAGACAGCAAAATTTGTGAGTAAATGTTTAACATGTCAACAAATAAAGGCTGAACACCAGAAGCCAGCAGGGCCTATACAACTAATTGAAATTCCAGTATGGAAATGGGAGCATATAACTATGGACTTTGTGATGGGTTTGCCAAAGACAAGGAAGAAGCATGATACTGTTTGGGTAATTGTGGATAGACTAACTAAATCAGCTCATTTTCTAGCAATTACAATAACTCAATCATTGGAAGATTTGGCTCAATTGTATATAAAGGAAATAGTGAGACTTCATGGAATTCCTTTGTCAATAATTTCAGATAGAGATCCAAGGTTCACTGCTAGATTTTGGAAAGACTTCAAGTAGCCATGGGTACATAATTAAAATTTAGTTCGGCATATCATCCTCAAACTGATGGCCAATCTGAAAGAACTATCAGAACACTCGAAGACATGTTGAGAGACTCTAGTTTGGATTGGCGTGGCAGCTGGGATGATTACCTACCCTTAATTGAGTTTGCATACAATAATAGTTATCATACGAGTATTGGATGGCACCATATGATGCATTATATGGTAGACCTTGTAGATCACCCCTCTGCTGGGCTGAAGTGGGAGAAAAGAGTCTCATTGGGCCAGAATTAATTCAGAACTGCTCAGAGAAGATTAAATTAATCAGAAAGAGATTGTTAATAGCTCAAGACAGACAGAAGAAGTATGAGGATAAGAGAAGGAGGTCACTAGAGTTTAACGTAGGTGATCATGTATTTCTAAAGATCTCTCCAACCAAAGGTATCATGAGATTTGGCAGGAAAGGAAAGCTCAGTCCAAGATATGTAGGGCCTTTTGAAATATTGTAGAGAATAGGAGAAGTAGCATATCAGTTAGCTCTACCGCCCTCTTGGTCACAAATTCATAATGTGTTTCACATATCCATGTTAAGGAAATACATAATGGATTCTTCTCATATAATCAGTTATGAAGATGTGGAAATACAGCCAGATTTAACTGTACAAGAGGAACCCGTAAAAATATTGGATAGGAAAGAACGAGTTCTCAGAAACAAAGCAGTTTCTATGGTAAAGATCTTATGGCGAAATGCACTCGTGGAGGAAGAAATGTGGGAATTAGAGCAAGAAATGAAAGGAAAGTATCCACAACTATTCGGTAAGTAAATTTTGCCAATTTCGAGGATGAAATTTATTTTAACAGAGGGAGAAATGTAATACCCTCAAATTTTAAATATCGTGACTTCCTTAGAAATTATTATTTATGCAAACCAATTAGACTTAAATTGAGATATTTAAGATTAAGAGTGTATTTAGGACACATTATCATACACCGGTATCATTTTCGGTCGTGCGCACCCCGACAGGGCGACACCAGAATTCTGTAACAAAAATGAAATTTGAGAACACTATAATTCTTAGAAAAATGTGGTGATATCAGAAATGTAAATATCCAAAATTGTTGACGTACGTATTTCGAGATTAAGCCAACGCAACTATTTTCCAGGCGATTTTTCACCCAGTGGAAAATAAAATCTAAAAATTGAACTAAAATCACCGTAATTTGTAAAACCTTTTCATTAGCCTATGGTTGAAATTTTAACATAAATGGACATCATTTAAATATATTTATATAAGAATTATTGGACCAGCTGAATTATGGGCCATTTACGGTAAGGATTTTTGGGAATTATTCCATGCTTACGCAGCATGGCTACGTAAGCCCATGTCATTAAGGGTTAAAATCCTTACACGTTGGTGACTGATGTGTAAGTGTGTGAGAGGATGCATGAGCCATATGTGTTTTTACTGTTACACCTGCGCATGGGAGGTGTCACTGTGCATGGTAAAGTGCTAGGTTATAAAAGCACCCCCTCACCCTTCATACGCACCTTTCCACCCTTTATTCTTGCTTGACCTTGCACACAACTTTTGTTTCCGTTTCTTTCTGTTCCTTGCTGCTAGAGCTACTTCTATGGAAGCTGTTGGAGTAGTTTTTGCCATAGTGTACAACCGTTGCCTTGGGGAGACTCCTACTGCTGTGTACTGCTGCTTCTTCTTCATTTGAATTACCATTTCTCCATCTGCATCAGCTGAGGCTGCCATTCCTGAAATTCTTTTACTTCCTTCTTTACACTGCTACTGACTCTACGTAAAGAAGAAGAATCTTCATTTTCCCTTCCTAGTCAGGTAGGTTCCTTTCTCTGATTTCTCTCCAGTCTTCTATTATCATACTTGTGGCTTCTTCATCCTTGGAAACCCATATGTTCCTATTTATCCTTGGTTCTGTGGAAAGTTCTCCTCTTCTTGTTCCTTCTTCTATTAGAGCCTCAGGGTTTGAGAGTCTACCTTTATTCTTGTCACAAGGATTAGTAAAGCTTTCATAAGACTCTAATTATTGTTCATGTCTTAAGAAGTAGATTTTGTACTTAGTATGAATTTTGTTTCAGCTTTGAGACAGAATTGCATGTAGGAGTAGATATGTTCTTACAAAGTCCTTTTCTACAAGTTCCCAATTTTATGCCAATCATTTGCAAAGCTTGAACTCCTATTGTCTATGCTTCTTTCCTTCATATAAGTGATGTTTAGAACTATGTACAAGACCCTCTTTGATGTGTTAAGCATATTTGGATTCATAGGAACCTTTAAAAGAGTCTTTAGAGTAGTGTAGATCTATTTCTGGAAGCTGGACTTGCGGTTGTCAACAGGCCTCAAGCTCCCAGAACCCAAACCTTTTGAAAAATCAGTAGCTATCGATAGATAGCTCTTATCTGTTGACGGATGACCTTGATCTGTCGACAGATGACTTTTTCCTGTCGACAGGCATTGTTCAAATTCCAGAAACATGGTTCTGGAAACCAGTAGCTGTCGACAGCTGCCTTCTAGCTGTCGACAGATGCTGCCCTGTTATGTTTTCAGCACCTATTCTTGTCCCATCCTCTGAAGACTCACTATATTGTTGACCCTACAAGTTGTTATCTCATTTTCTTGGACTCTAAACTACTTTATTACCAAGATGATTGGATTAATCTTCAATCAAACTATCCTTGAATTTCTATTCCTATTGTGCTCATGAAATGTAACTTATGATCCGAAGACAGTGTTCTCTTTAAATAGGGTTTAGGATCACTTGTGATAGCACCAGTCACTTGTGATCAGCTGTGGGCGACAGTTTGTAGGTAAATCCAAGTCAATGGACTGATGATGGTGGGTAATAAACTTCGTTCTTGCACAATGAACAAGATCCAAGGTGCTAGAATCGCATAGGCACTGAGGATATATTTACGTTATTTAGTAACCTCTTGAGAGCAGTATGATGCCTGTCGAATTCGTTTCCAAATCAAGTTATGATATGAATTTTGAAAGACATATATGACTCTTGTTCTGAATTTTGTTTGAGCTAGTTATGAAATCAAATTGAGCTATATGTTTCTGTTAAGTATGAAATTCATGAGCAAATGTGTTTTGATCCATATGCGCTTACTTTCACCTACTGAGTCCTCTGACTCATGCCTTTGTTTCCTCCAACCCTTTCAGATTGAAGGTGTGTATAATCTCAGCTACAAATGAATCTCAATTCCACTACGGATGTTGAAGAGATGAAGAAGATAGCATAGTCTAATGACTTTTTAGAGATTTTGTTGTACTAATAAACTTTAGAGAGAAGAAGCTTGGTTTATGTAAATAATGAGTATTAATACTTTGTTACCTTGTGATGTATAATATGTTTCAAAGATGCCTTTGTGGAATAGTTTGCCAGTTTCGTGCATTTCACGGATTTGTCTGCCCATAACAAAATTTGTCAGCATAACCCTCTTCCTATCAAAAGTATGCGATATGTATATGTGTGTGCGGTCGGGAGAGGGTGTTACAGAGGTGGTATCAGAGTAAGGTTATGGGTAATAGATATCTCTGTGACCATTTTCACAAAGGAATAAATAAAAACATTTGTGTGTATTCTAGAATCTCTAAAGATCATTTTGGTTCTTAAAACATACGTGGTTAGTATGAATTAATTGGATGTGTTGAATGGTGTTCCAGAAAATGGCAGACAAAGGGAAAGCTATTGACACCTCGGCACGGACCGCCGAGATAAAGAAGCTCACGGAACACCGGAGCAACCATGTGAGACCAGAGTCTCACGATACAAGCACCAACATCCTGGACCTCCACAAGGTCGGGAAGGAACAACCAGGTGTCACCCCGAGAGACACCAAGCAACCAAGTGAGAACGACGTCTCACCACCAGGCATGGCCACCTCTGACCTCCACAAGGTCGAGGCCCACAAGCAGAACCAACCTGCACCTCAGACACTCCACGAGGTCAGGGACTACACCTACTGGTGCCACCACCAACGGCACCAAGGAATGGGTTACCGAAACAGTAGTTGGGTGTCTAAAAAACACCCCGAGAGAACCCGCAAAACAAAAACCACTACAGACGGCCCCCAGGGCCAACCGACAAAGCCCAAGAAAGCGAGACACGGCTAGGCTACAACCACCGTGTAAACTAGGGCAACGAGAACCCAAGCTCGGAAACAGCGTGAGAAACACCGTCACAACAAGAGCAACCAAGCCACCGCTACAGGCAGCTAAGAGAGGGACACACAGTCCACCCCTCTTGCACGCCGGCCGCCGACTCTTGCCTACAACCTCCCCGGTAGAGTGAGGCTAGTGAGTCACAGCCCAGAACACAACCACAAACACCACAGTCCGGCCGAACTGCGGCCCCATGCCTGACCTCCCTACGTGGTTCCGGAACCAACGTAGAGCGAGGTAGTAAACGGATTAGCTGGTCCACCCTGGACGAGCGCCTAAACCACCTCGGAGACCCAGACTAGCTAAGAGAGCTCTACAAACAACTCACGTCGCTGCCCCACCGCTTTCCCCTTCTGCTCCAAGTCCGAGACTTGAGCACGCCCGCCGCCCGGAGCAACACCCTCAGACACAGGCGCGCGGGGCTAGGGGTCCCAGGAAATGGTAACAATCTATCTCGCGGAAGAGCCCTCAAGTGCCGAGCATCGGGCGCAAGAGAACTGGCGGGGCATCCACCACAGAAACGGTACACCTGGCTTGTAACCAAGACAAGCCCAGCAGGCACAGGCACACACGGTACCCTTCCGGAAACCCCTAGAAGGGCCGTCGGCCAACGCCGGCACACACGGCACGGCCTGAGAACCTGGAACACCACCTGGCAGAACAGAGACCAAGCAACCAGAATGCGACTACAGGTGCGTCGCCTTCTGAGCAAGAAGACGACGGCCAACCTGTGGCCAACAGGTCGTGGCGAACAGGGTGCCGCCTTCTGACCTGAACGCGACGTGCTGAGACATCGCGTTCAGCATCAGAAGGCCGGACCCCAAGTGGGGCCACTAGCCCGCAGCCAAACGGCACAGAAGCAAGAAGGCGACAAGGAGATCGTCACAACCCAACAGTAGAACGCGACGAGGATCCTGCCGCAACCAGAGAGCGACACACAGGGTGTCGCCTTCAGATTCAGAATGCGACGTATCGAACTGTCGCATTCCTAATCTGAAGGCAGGGCCCTTGGGGTAGAACCACCCCAAATCCCACACCCCAAAGGGCCACAAGGCCATGGCCCACACAAGAGGACTGACCTCGTGCCAAGTTGGAGAGACCTCCCTCTAACCACTTGCACACGAGCCATTCTCCACCACGATCGGAACTCGGAGACTGGAGAGCAGAGGGGAATGTGACAGACAACCTTTCGCCACCAGAATGCTATAGGTTTCACGTCGCATTCTGTCTGGTGTAGCGACAGCTAACCTATCGCGACCCCAGATAGAAGCCCGAACTGAGCATTGGGGCCATACCATGGTCCCACAAGCTACAATACTACCTCCAAACGAAAGGGGGAGGGGAGCATACCACGAAAGCAAGTAAAAGAGGGCTCGAGGGACAACACACTACCTCTCCTCACCCACACACAACATGCACGAAGCTTTAAACACATAGACAGAGCACCACCGGCAAGCGTCCATCCGTGCGAAACCACAAGGGAGCTCATGAGCACGGAATGGACCGCCCAAAACTAAGCTCCGTCTACATTAACAGGTATGGGAACAAGAGATCCCTATCAAGAACAATAGGCAAACGCAAATGGGCCTTCACGAAGCCTCGTCTGCCTCCTCCTTGCTCCACGACGCTCCCCCACTCTGCCACGAGCTCGCCGACGACTCCACCACGCCCAAGCCACCGGAGAGAGCAGGGGGAAGCTTCCCCTCCTCGGAGAGGAGGAGGGAATAAGAAAGGAAAAGAAGGAGAAGAAAGGAGGTTCGCCTGGCTTAAGCCCTCGGAACTGAGGTCGCGACAATCTAGGCGTCGCGTTCCTAATAAGAACGCGACAGGCAAGTTGTCGCCTTCCCATAAGTTCTGACAGACTTGCTGACAGGAAGATAGCCTCCAGACCACGTGTCACGCATGCAGGCGACTCAGGTGAATGTGGCAGCTGTCACGTCGCCTTCACACCTACACTGCAGACACGTGGCACACAAACCAACAGGTAATGGGAATGTGACACAAGGGCCGTCGCCTTCTCAACTAGAAGGCAACAGGGAACACTTCACGTTTAGAACGCGACACCCTGATCCGTCGCGATCCCAAGGACAACACCAAGGAAGCCAAAACCCGGAATGTTACAACCACCATAGATGAAGGTATTGTCATTTCAATCCCTGTTGTGCATAGCATCAGAGTAGCTCTCAGAGTGACTCCAATCGGAGGGAGACAACCTAAACACACTTCATGCTGCTTTCTCTAGAAAACATAGGGCACAACCAACAAAAGAGGGGTGTTGGCACTTGAGGGGACCTGTGCCGCACAGTCTCCACATCTGATGTCAATGCACATAAATCATAATTTCTTAATCTAGAATATCTGGGGCATTGGTAATGATCAGTCCATCAGTAGATTGAAGCTTTTGAAGCGTAATGTAAGGCCCCGAATTTTCTTTTTCCCACTTCTGTTTTATGTATATGATGTTTACTTATTTTGTATAAATGGCATGCATGAAGATGATGCATATTATAGATAAAATCTTGCATGTGCATATGCGAGGATGTATGTTAATATATGTGAATATAAGTAATTGGCCAATTTTGTGTATAAGGTATCTATTCAATATTATGCAAGTACCATCTAAATATTGAAGTATACCTTATATTGCCCATTTCATAAATATGTGTGCGAATGTATGAAGTGCATATGTGTAGGTACGCATGTAGATTATCATATGTATGTGATAATTGTGTACTTAATTTTACATATGTAACCTTGGTATACTTAGGTATGCATGAGTATACTTAGTGTAAACGTTGTTCATTTGCATGGTGAAGTTAAGGTGTACATGGTACTTGTACATTTTAATATACATATAAAGTGCAAGTATGGTAGGTGTATTTAGTAGTGTATATGGAAATCCTATATTCCTCACGAATAACATGCATGTATTCTGTGATAACTAGGTGAGAATAAGCGATTAGCTAAATTGTGCATAGAGTACACATTAAGGAATTCCATGCATATAGTACTTAAGTAATGTTGTGCAAGCTTAGTCTAATTACCGGTGTGCATGTTATTATATCTATCTATTCGTGTATAATATACGTAAGTATGTTACATCCGTGTACGTATGCTATATATATATATATATACATTGTATGCGTATGAAGATATTCATGTACGTGTTATTATCTTGATGTACCTGTGTATGCATGTGTGTGATTAATAGTAAATATTGGATGGTTACATGGTGTAGTGGTGTATACACTATACTACATAGGTTTCATGTGTATATATGTGTGGATTTAGCATGGTTCTGCATGATTTTAAGTTCTGGCAGAAGGATGTCTTGGCGTCAACATGGATGGACGCCCATAGTATGTCAGCGTCCATATCGACTGACGCCAACCCTAGTGTAGCCGTCCATGGATGTGGACGCCAATATCCCTAATTTTCTGTGCGCAACAGAGCGCAGAGAACACCCATTGGGCCAGGCTTCTGATTGGGGAGATGTCTTCCCATCGGCCCTTTCATGTCCCTTCAGCCCTGCACGAGCCCCTCTTGTTCCCTAGTTTATGAAGCACACCCCTTTGGCAACCTAGAGAGCTCTCTTGGCTCTTTACTAGAAAGGAAACCCTAACAGAGAAAGAGAGGAAGGACTGACCTGGGAGGGCTTGGATCCGGCGACTGGAGGCGTTTCCTGGTGATCTTCTACGACAAGGAGAAAGACCATACGTAGGAGAAGGCTTCCCCGGTGCTGGACTGCGGCCTACAACCCCCTAGAACCCGGAGCCAAGGAGTTTTGGAGGCTTCTTGGCACTGCCCAAGGAGAGCTTCTCCGGCCATTAGATCCGTTTGGAGATTTATTCAGAGGCAAGTACCCATAGATCTCAATCCCATACATGTTCCCTAGGTCCCAGTAATTTTTATGGATTTTAAATCGTGTCCTGGACCCTCCTTTTCACTGAGTATTTGGGGTTCGGTCTGTGTTGTTGCACAGACAGGAACTTGGTGTCAATGCCATTGACGCCAAGGTCTCCCATAGGCGTCCAGCGATCGTGCCGTCAAAACTCTTGAACGGCCAGAGGTTGCCGCCAAGTTCTTCAGGATCGAATAGTGAGCTGTTCTTCCTGATAGATGATTATTTTCGATATGTTTTCGCCATGAGGATATAGTGTAAATCCTATATGCTATGTAAAATGGATATGTGGTGTGTGTGTGGAAATTTCTGCATTTTCTGTGGATGGCATGAATTCTTTTGATTATTGAAATACATGTTGGAAAAAGGATGGATTATGCATGTTCATCTACTGTCTACCTAATTCCTAAGAATTTAATGCCCTAGATTTTTCCATACCAGGTGTATATGTATCAGTCCATGCCCTGAAAATTTGAGAATTTTTCCATGACTGTGGAATTTACTGAAAATTCTGTTTTGGAAATAGGAGACATGCATAGGAATGTAAAATCTACAGTAAATTGTGTATAGTGCAATAAATCCGAGGAAAATTTTTGTGTTCACAAATATGTTAGGTTCAGGACTGCGAACTGTTAAACCCGATGTTCATGTTATGTTCCATGTTAAATCAAATTATGAACGGCATGAGATTTCATGTTTTAATTTCTGTAAATGTAATATGGTTCAGAAAAATATGAAAATTTGCATGTGTGATTATAAACCTGAAATGTGTCTGTGGTTAAAATCTCAGGTTGTTTTGATAATAGTAAGTATCGTTATGGATTTTTAATGAGAAAAACGACTATGTGAGCATGTTAATTGTGATTTGATGTGATTCAGTAGATTTCGGTATAGTTATATCTGTATTATGATTATTTGGTAGTTGCAACAGTGAAGTTAAAATCAGTGAATGAGGACTTATGTGTGTGTGAATTTTTGCATGAGTGTGTGTGCATGAGACATGGGGAAACAAGTGGTATAAGTGTGTAAAACGGTTAATGTGATAAAGATAACCAAATATGCCCATAAGACATGCCACCTTGGATGCTTGGAGCTGTACTGTAGTGGTGCCCCTACGGGAAAGCTCAAAGTGTTTACCCTAGGAAAGGGTCTTGATAAAGTGTACACCCTGCAAAGGGTCTTGTAAATCCTGGAGGTGGACAAGTTCCACTGGTAATGGTGGGAAGGGCTTTCCCCGGTTTCTGCAGAGACTAAGACTATCACTGTGCCGGTGATTAAGTAAGCGAATGTGACCAAGTGTGTGTTATGTGACATCTAATGGTGGTTTGGGCTGTGTCTTGGCATTTAAGTGAAAAAACCATAAGTGTGATGTGAAAGTGACATGTGTTCAATAGCACAAGGTATGTGCGAGATATGTGTAAATGTGGCACAGGTTATGTGCAAAAGTGAAGTGATAAGAAGTGTGTGAATGTGAAAGAGGAATTAATGGCAAATGTGTATGAGTATTGTGTGATAGAACAAAGTGAGTGTATGTGAAGCCAAGGTTCATCATGTGGTTATGTGTAATGAGAAAATAGTATAAGTGTAAACGACAATAGTGTTGATTGATAAATTGTTTATTGATGTGTACAAATGTGTATGTGTTTATGTATAACTTATTGCTAAAAGTGATGTTACTACTAGTACCAAATGTAAGTATATGCTTTCATATTCATGGAATTTGAATGGTTGATGCGCATGTGTGTAGTATCATGTTGTATAGTTAAAAGTGATCCCTATGTAAGGGTAAAATGAATGTCATAGATTTTATAGAAAATCAGCAAGCTAAATGTAAGTAAATTGTTATGGTTGTATGCAAAGTGAGTTAGAAATCATGCTAGCAATGAAACCTATCTCGTATATGTTTTTCCACGACTTAGTTATGAAGTTTTACAATGATGTGAGTAAAGTGTGAAGGTATGCAAATGTGTATTTGTACTTATATAATGACGCCATGTTATTAGAAATCTTGTTAGATTATAGTTTTACATGTGTTAGAATAGTTGTTTAATACAACCCCATGTGAACCTATTTTGTTTATAGCACAAGCATGTATGATTAAATTGCTGAAATTCTATCGTGTTAAATTGTTAAAAGCATGTATGTATTGAATCTTAAGTTACTTGCTGAGTCTATTGCATAGACTCACTCTTGCTAATCATTTCAGGAATTAGCAGTGGAGGAGCTAGCATGAATTGAAGTGGAGTTGGACTAAGTGATTGAAGAGTTGTAGTTGATATTTCATAAGTATGTAATGCTACAATTGGAAATTTGGATTTTGTTCAAATGTACTTGGAGTCGGCTATGTAATTGGAACATTTTGTACTTATGTTATCTCTTATTGAACTATACAGACTGTGGCATGTGGATTTAAAAGTTGATGGAATGAGATTCATTTAAATTCCGTTGCATTTATTTAATTCTATTTGTGTATATCTCAGCTCATTTGTTACTTGTTGGGGTATTCTCCCCTGTAGCGGCTTGCTCTCATCCGACGTGGTTGGTATAACCGTACCGGGTGGAAGTGGGGTCGTTGCACGTAAACACAACCTCTATATCATAGCTATTATTGAACCAAAAAAGGCAACTTGTTGCATTCATAGATATAAGAATAAGCTCCACATGGCTCACTGTATAGCAAATGTGGAACAACATGCCCGTATATGGATCTTTTGGGAGGATAATGTTCAGATTTTAAGGATTGCTTCAAGTGACTAGTTTATTACTATTTCTATTTCTTCAACCCTTTGCAAAGCCTTTTATTTAAATGTGGTGTGTGCTAGCTACTCTGTAATTGAAAGGACTCTTTGGGATTATCTAATGGATTTCTCTACAGTATGTTCTGATCCATGGCTCATTGGTGGGGATTTTAATAGCTATTTGGCCTTGCATGAACAGAAAGGTGGGAAGAAGAATTACTCCAGATCAATCATTGACTTTCAAGCATGTGTTTCAGCTACAGGGCTTGAGGATGCTAGTTTTAAAGGAAATAAAATACACCTGGTTCAATGAGCAACAATAAAATGGCATATAGATTAGGATTGACAGACCTTTTTTCAATGCTGAATGGGCACTCTCCTACCCGACAGTACAGGTTCAACAACTTGACAGATCTTGCAGTAACCATAGCCCTTTACTTATTTCCAGTATGAAGGAGGACACCAAGGGCCCATCCAGGTTCACTTTCCAACACATGTGGTGCACTCATGAGAATTTCATATCTGATTCTTCTGCTACTTGGAGAATGGCACCAACCTCCTCCTATCTAATGTTAAACATGGCTCTAACTGAAATATAGGAAGGCTTTCTATAGAAGATGAAACAAGGAAACTTTTGGTAATGTCTCCACCAAATACAAAAAGTTGAAGACACATTTACTACTGCCCAACAAGTACATGATGAGGACCCATCAGAGGACAATCACAATGCTTATTTACTGGCTAGAGATAGGTTGGAGCATGTTCTATCATAGGAGGAGAAACTATGGAGGCAAAAATCTAGAATCAAATGGCTAAAGGATGGTGACAAGAACACAATTTTTCCATGCATATGCTTTATCCCAAAGGAGATACTCCCTTATCTCCAAGTTGTATAAAGATGATGGTACTATTGTGGAGGGAGATGATGGAATTGCGGCCATGTTTCTTGAACACTTTTCTGCTGCCTTTACTTCAGACCCACACAAGGTAAAACTAGAAATTCTGGAGCACATTTCAAATCTGCTTCATGACAGTGATAATACTATAGTCGGCGTCCAGGGGATTGCCGCCAACATGAAGTCAGCGGCTGTCGATGCTGCCGTCTACATGGGATCCGAGGCAAGTCAACAAACGGTCAAACGGGCCTCATTAGGCCATGGAACCACGCGGGGATGGGCCAAATCTCGCGTCTACAAATGCCCCTCCGAGACATCCGGTCTTGCAAGGAAGCAGAGCGGACTGAAAGGTTGGTGTCTCGGTAAACAAAGGACGCAGAGATTTAATGGAAGGGCCACCTCCGAGGATTAGAATTCTAGCAAGCCATACGAAAGATTTAGGCTAGAAACAAATGACGAATCGTCTGAGAGTCGAATGTGGATAAGGGGAAGGGTGATCTACCCGTGTAACTACAACTGCAACCCAATGTTTGGGTCCTTGGCGTTGCCGTGTTGAACTTTGACTAGTTTCTGGTGTGTCTGAGTCAAAGGAGTTGTAATATGATGGTTGAATCGAGGGGGTCTCATAACCGGAGCTCGTATGGACTCGCTGACCTAATTAGGATGTCTGTCCAGATTTAGGGGTTTGTGGAGACAAGGGATTGATTGATCTCTCAAAAGACTATCAAAAGATTCTAACTGGAATCAATGTTTGGAAAGCCTGAAATCTAGAAATAAACTCATGACTGGAGAAGGTTCATGTGAACTCAACAAGGCTGCTTGATTACTTGTGATATGCACGGTGGGACAAGTTCCTGAAGGGGGACAACAAAGGCCCGAAATCAGCTTAAATATAAAAAGAGGTGCTGACCCGGTAGGCCACCTGAACTGGGGAGCCACAGAGTAATTGAGGAACATCTCCATTTTTTTTTTTTTTGGTTAGCAAGAAAGCGGTTAGCAGTGCATGCTGGTGTGGGTTTCCTATCTAAAATGCAAGTTAGAACCAGAGGAAAATTCTAAGGCCATACGAATAACTGAGAGATCACAAACACGTCATTGTTTTTGGTAAAGGGGAACTCAGGGTTCACAGTCACCAAGTTATTCACCTTTGGTGGGGTCCTATGTTAGACATACCTGTGTGACACTCACGGTCGCATGAGTGTTCCAAAGTTGAAGCGTGGCTTGTGCTTAAATATCTGTAAGACAACTTGAAGCACAAGATAAGAATATAATGACCATATAAAGCATTAAAAATCCTGGGATGTAAACGTCCAACCCGATTGCCGCCAATTTATCGTAGACGTCCACTCTTGATGCTGTTAATAGTAAACTGGCATCCAACGATATGACATTTACTTGCCAGTGGATCAGGCCAAAAAATATCTATTGGGAGTCTACAAGGACTCTTCTATCTTCTTCCTCCGTCCTTTCCTTTCCCAACTACGAACCAGAGGACCCAAGGACGGACTGAAGCAGAAAATATGGCCTCTTCATCCACCGAAAAGTCCATGAGCATGAACCCGGGGATTCTGAGCGAGGTTCCGGGGCATCTAAGCACCAGACTGGCCAATGGAGAGGTAAGTAATGTATGTTCTGCTCTTGGTTGGGCTAAAAACGCCCCAAAACTCTGCCTGGCAGCACTTCTTGATGCAGGAAGTGTCTGCTTTCCCGAGTCAAGGCCAAGTGCGGGCCTTCTCCTGGCTAGTGAATCTAATGAGTGCCATTACTCTGGATATGAGGAGTTTCATTGGAATGTGGAACTTGAATTTCATGGCGGTGTTGGCGAAGAATATGAAGGAGATCTGGTGGGTTTCGACGCTCTGGGAGCACTCGTGGAGTGGTGGCATCCACACACACACACATTTGTGTTCCAGGGGTTCGAAGCGAGTGTGCTATTAGAAGAAGTGGAATTGTTTCTGGGGTGGAGGCGCAGCTTAGAGTACGATGTGACGACTCCTCTTCTCCCATGGGAAGAGATCCTGGCGGACATCGTACAAGACAAGAAGGAGGTGCTGAGGATGACGAACAAACATGGGATCTTCCTGGACCAGCTGGCCTGGTGGTTGATCCAACATGCAAGGGAGATTGGTGGGGAGAGGGCGAGCCGAGGACTGACACTCTACCTGGCTGGAGTGTTTTTGTTCCCCACTAGCGGCGACTTCCTCCTCTACGAGCATGTGGGGATCCTGTCTCTGCTGTGGCATGGGCAGTCACTTGCCCCTGTAGTGCTGGCACACCTCTACAGCTCCCTGACCACAATGAGCCTAGGTGGACGCACATGTGGGAGCTTTTTCTTGCTTTAGGTATGGATGGAGGCTCATTTGAAATTTGATTTTGTTGAGAAGCAGCCTACCCCCTCCAGAATCTTCCTTCGGAGTTTGGTGCATTGCAGTAAGGCATGGTATGAGCCAGAAGATGAGATCAAGTGTGTGACAACACACTTGAAGAGCAGAGACGCCTGGCGAGACTACCTGGGGGTACTTCTCAGTGGAGGATTTCATTGTTAGGCCACTGTTTATGAGGACTATTGAGTTCAGGGTGCGTACCAGGGAGAACAGAGACTTGTGGGTGATTGGGCCTGATCAGATGGTGGTGTACCAGCCACACCGGTGCCAGCCGCAGCTTGGGATACCACGGGGAATTCCAACTTCATCTTGCTACACAACCATGAACCTCTCAGGCCGGAATGAGAAGCTACTGAAGAAAGCTAAGAAGACATGGGAGAGGTACACAGTGAGTCAGAAAGTGGGGTAGGCAGTGCAGGAGGACTGGAAAGACATCTTGCAGTATGAGGAGTACAATGACACCATTCGCCCTATTTCATGTGATTTTTATATGGCTCGTAGAGCAAAATGATGTACTTTCTCAACTCCAAATAAGTGTAACACAAGTTGAATGAATAAATAATGAGTAGGGTTGTGTTCAATTGTGTTGAATTGATTGATTGTGTGGAATGGCATTGCATTGTGTTTCAAATGGGCTCCAAACAAGCTGAATTGAGAGTTCTGTGAGGACTGTGCGTGGTGCCATTGGCGTCCACATCGATGGACATCTGCAATAAGTAAGCGGCCAAACGGTGGCCTCTAACGACCAGAGAGAAGATAGACGTCTACATTTATTACCGCCTAATTCAAAATAGACGTCGACCACTAGGACATTGACCGGATCTCGAGGTCTGACAGGGGTGTCTCGGGGCGAGATATCGACGTCCACCGAGTGGACGTCTATAGTCATCAACGGCCAATCTATAGACGTCAACATAAATGTAGACGGCTACCCCCTTGACGTTAACTTCAAAAATCATCTTTTGTCAATCGGTGCGTCTCCGGCGCCCTTTCACTTCCCAAACCGCCAGGAGCCCTTGGCTTTTCCTCTGTTAGCCTTCTCACACTCTCTCTTCTACCTTCCTTCTAAAGCTTCTAAACTCCTTAACCTTCTATTCAACAACTTCTTCCTTCTTTCTTTCTTCCATCAGACTGCACTTGGACTTTAGGAATGACGAGAGGGAAAAGACAAATGCTGCAGACCCGCCACCAACCGGAGGAGGAAGTGGATATGACGGGGGAGGAGAGCATGGCGGAGGAAGAGGAGGCTACGGCGGCCAGCGCCTACGGCGATAGCGCACCGGAGGAGAGGAAACCATCGGAGACGATGGAGGGGGGGAAGAGACGGAGGTGGAAGCACTTCAAAGGGGACCTCGACGACCTAAGGTAGGCCATACTGAACCTTAAAAACCCCTGCGGATGTAGTTGTACGTGGTGGAAAAGAGGGGGAAACAAAGGAGACACCGGCAGTTTTGACAGGAATTTGACGTCCACGCCGGTGGACGTCGGGTTCCTCTTGATGTCTAGGTGCTGGCCGTCAAGAGGAACTTGACGTCAAGGTATGGACGTCAACTATTGGAACCCGACGGCCAACCCCTTGCCGCCAACTCTATGTAAATGACTTACCCCTTGCCGTCAACTTCTCCTTAATGGAAATTGATGCTGACGTTAACTTTCTGTGTTTTTACAGGGAAAAGGGAGAATGAGGAGCAAGGTGACATGGGACTTGTGTTGGGCCTAGTACCGGGTGCTACTGGAGGCCCAACAGATGAGGATTGCCCGGATGGGTTTTGGGCATTTGCTGGCAGTGCGGCCTTTCCACGTGGATGTGTCGTACCTTGAGGTCTGAGGGAGAGGTGGGAGGAGGATTGCAAGGCATTCATCATGCCTTGCGGACATATGATACCCACTTGGAGGACGTGGTGTATCTGATAGGGCTACCGATTCAGGGAGAGCCGGTGGTCGGACAAGAGAGGAAGGATTACTACGACGATGTAGTAGAGTTGCTGGGGCCAGAGTTTGTGGCCGGGAGGAGAGACCGATCCGAGCTCTTGCTCGGATCATTGTCGGAGGCAGTAGGCTGAGAGGGGGGAGGAGAGGACCCCTAGAAACCTTGGACGAGTTCTATGCTGGGGTGCAGAGGTTGATCCAGCTGGGAGACCGGAGCGAGGAGCGATCGGTGCGGATCTTCGTCGCTTATCTCTTCGGACAGCTTCTGTTCACGACGCAGTCATCTCAAATGAACTGCATGTTCATGCTACTTCTCCGGGACCTCGAGTAGGCAGGACGGTACGCTTGGGGCGCCGCGATGTTGGGGCATCTCTTCTCACTCCTCCCTAGTAGCTCGCGGCGTTCTCAGAGCACCGGGGGCTTCACCCCCTTTCTTCAGGTATGCAGCTTTCTTATTGCTCATCATTGAATTTATTGATAAACTTGCCTGACTGACATTGCTTTTCTTCTTGCAGATCTGGGGTACACCCGCTTCCCCATGGTACGCGGGGCACAGAGAGAGGGGAGCCAGGCCATGGTCCCCATCATGGCTCGGTGGGAGGTGACGCCCAATCCGCGGGTGACAGACCGATGTGCAGAAAACGTACAGGCGGCACTGGACCACTACCCCCACGACCAGGTATGAATCTTGACTAGCACTCCTTCTTTCTTGCTTGCTCCTTTGATGTGACTAACCAGCTTCTCTTTTCGCAGGTAGTTTGGACCCCGTATGTGGGGGAGGCCGACGCTTCTCACCCGACAATGGCGGCGTGTCGGATGCTCTTCGACCACCACCTCCTCCTTCTTTGCCTGGGGACGTGCAAGCCCCTCTACCTAGAGTTGGTAGTACATACTCTAGGCTGGCACCAGCCGGCCGTAGAGGTACCTTCTCTAGGGAGAGAGGGGCACTCCCGCCGACAGTTCTTTGCCGAGGACCAGGACTGGGGCGAGGAGCATGGGAGCATTGTCGCCTACTGGCGAGAGGGACGAGAGCGGGTGCTTCGACAAACGGACCTCCAGGACAGCTCCGTGTACCTGGAGAGCTATAGGACGCGCTACGCCGGGCGACTCCGGATAGACCGGCGAGCGGTGAGTGAACTTCTAACTCTATTCCTTGTCATTTAATTGATTAAATTCTAACCTTGAAGTGTGAATGACAGATGTCGAGTCCCAGGTGGTGCGACTGCTTGCGGGGAGGTTGGCGAAGCAGGCCGTGGAGCTAGAGAGGCTCCGCACGGTGATACGGACGCTGGTAAGTCACATCTCACCAATGATTTGAAATTTGAAATTTTGACCAAGGTATGGTGAATGTAGAAGGGAGAGCTAGCTAGGGTGCAGGCGAGCAGAGACGTGGGGGCGAGCTCATCTGCACAGCCGGCCAGAGGGGACCTGGCGGTCCGGTTACAAGAGGCCCTAGACCTGGCACAGGCGAGGGTTCATGAGCTCGAGGCGAGGACTTGGGAGCTGGAGTCAGAGGTAAGATACTGAATCACTACCTTTTCTGCACATGATTTGTTTGACCTGACATGTTTTGCTCATTTATGTGCAGCGACAGAGGAGTGGCCCCGCTCCAGGTGCAGATGGAGAGTCTGCGCTGGAGTTGTCGAGGGTGGAGGTCGCCTGCTTGAGGCGAGGGAGCGGGATAAGGAGGCGAGGAGCGAGAGAGAGATGCAGAGAGGGCTCGGGCAGAGATTGCCATCAGCCATGAGATTTTGAAGGACCAGGTGCTGAGAAGTGCCGAGAGCACAGCGGCAGGCCCACTAGGAGGCGCAAGGAGGACGGGTTGGCCTTCGCATCACTTGATGATATTGTCCCTGGGGGACCTCAGTGGTGCGGAGGGCTACGACCTGAGGCGTCGGCAGCGACGAGACCTCCTCTCCCAGACTGGCATCGGGGAGAGAGAGGAGGAGAGGATGGTGAGCAGCTCACGTAGCAGAGGGCCTAGTGAGGGAAAGAGGAGAGGAGTAGTTGTACTAACAGGGTATGCCCCTGTCATGATATGTACAGATTTTATCCTTTATAGTTTACTTTTGTGGATTGTACTTGTTGTGCTTGAGGTGTGGTCTTTGTACTTTGATTCCTGCATCCACAACACTTGAAGGAAAAAAGTTAGTGTAGATCTGTCTTTAGCCCCTTGCCTAAAAGAAGTACCCTTTCTTGAGATCTGGTCAAGGGCTAATTCTAATTAAAGATAGGAACGTAAATAAAAAGCGAAGGGAATATGCACATGCATTTTTTTTATAAAGAGTAAAATGAGGACATTAGTATATAACATGATCCACTAATTTTTTTATATTTTGAATTTTCTTGATGTTTTTTAATAAGAGGAAATTTATGTACATGGTAAAACTATATACCTTGAGACTCTTTCTATCCTTTTGTCTTTTTTCATTTTCTATTTTTTTTTTGGATTTTTGGACTCTAAAACGCTATTCATCACAGGTCGAGGTATAAGGTCCTCATAATCTACTTCGCCACATAGGCCATGAGCAAGGAGGATTGTGCATGAAATATTTGATATTGGAGACTACCGCTAGCCTTCTTAATATTTTCCACTATGGAGGGTCTTATAAGGTCAAGTTGCCCCTAGAGGGAGAAATTGGAAGAAATAAATAGAAGGTCATGTGAGGATTTGGTTCAAACCACTTTTGTTTCCAAACCAATATTTCACACTAAAAGACTTGGTCAACAATTATTTTCAGGGGTATTTTTTATTTCATTTCATTTCTGGGGTGGAGGTACGTACTATTTGCTACCTCCTTGATTTGGTCAGCCGTTTTCTGGGTACGTACTTTTTGCTACCCTTTTTTGACCTTCTTGGCTTTTCTTTGCCCCTTTTAGGCTTGATTTATCATTTTTTCCCTTTTGCATTTTGTTGATTGCCCTTGTTTATGGTGACCTTGTCTCTTAGGTGAGAGTGGTGGTCCCCTACTCATGGTTTGCCCTTTTTTCCAAACTTGACCGGTAAGAAGAGATAGGGTTATATTGACAAAATAGAAGACCGTCCGAGTGTACTTATGATTTTCCAGCTAAAGAACAGTACTCCAACTTGTGTGGTGTGTGAGGGACCCTACCTTGCTAATGACCAAGTGAAAAGTAGAGTCTCAGACCCACGACATCGACAAGTGATGAATAACAGACTTGACCGACCGACAGACTAAGGGTAGAACTTCTTGAGGTAGACTACATCCAAGGATTGCGACAACTCAACTCCCTCGGAGTCCACTAACCTATAAGCGTTTCCTGAGTACGCTTCTTTAACAATGAAAGCACCTTCCCAATTTTCTTGCAATTTACTCCTGGGACCTGGTGCCTTAATGATTTTTCACTTTAGGACCAATTCACCCACTTTAAAATTTCTCTCTAGCACTCTTTTAGCATAAAAACGTGTAATTCTTTGGCGATAAACTTGCACATGGTCAGCCGCTATCATTCGCCTTTCATCTAAGAGTTCAAGTTGTGCCAACAAGGCCTCCTGACTTTGATCGGGGTCAAGCTCAGAATCTAATTGAACTCGAAGCGAAGGGACGAAGATCTCATATAGGAGTATCGCATTTGATCCATATGTTAAACCATAGGGGGTTTGCCCCATAGGAGTTCGGACCGAGGTGCGATAAGCCCAAAGAGCCTCAACTAAGTCGTCTGGCCACCAGCATTGTTATGAGATTTGCAAGTTTTCTTTATGATTTTGATGAAAGTTTTATTAGTAGCTTCCGCTTGTCCATTACCTTGTGGATAATATGGGGATGAATGATGCAAATTAATGCCATATTTACCACACATGTCGCGAAGCTCCTGTGAAGTGAATTGCGGTCCATTGTCGGTGACGATGTCCTGAGGCATGCCGAATCTTACAAGAATGTTGCACTTGATGAACTTGACGACTGTTGAAGCTTTGACTTCTATAAATGCTTCCGCTTCAACCCACTTTGTGAAGTATTCGGTGGCGGTCAGGATGAAGGACTTCTTACGGATTTCTCCGGTTCTATCTGCGAGTGGACCAACCACATTGAATGCCCACATGGCGAAAGGCCATGGAGCAATGAGAGGGTGAAGAGAAGAGGAAGGAGCATGGATTTTGTCACCGTGCAATTGACATTTAGCACAATGATGGACAAAGTGACGACAATCTTATTCCATGGTAGGCTAATAATAGTGTCTTAGCAATTTTTGGGCAATTGCTCTACCATTGACATGGCCATCACATTCACTGGAGTGAGCGGCTTCAACAATGTTTTGGGACTCGATCTCTTCAAGGCAATGAAGATAAACCCCACTGAGGGACTTCTTGTAAAGAATGCCACCTATGATCTTGTAATGCTCTGAGACACGGCGAATGGCTCGTCTGTCAGCAGAGGTGGCATAATCGGGAAAGGATCCATCTTTGAGGAAGTTTTCGATGTCAAAATACCAAGGATGACCATCTTTGAGGTCGATTTCAGGCTCTTTTTGAGAGGGCATGGACTTGAAGGGAGGGAGACTTTAGTTGAGTGAACCAAGGATCACATGAGAAGGGACTCTTAATCTTTGAACCGAGACAGTTTCGGAAGACCTCCCTAAACAGGAATGAGAGAGGGGCCAGGGAGGAAAGAGATCTCCATGGATGTTTTGAGCCCTAGGAGTGTGGAGTAGGGTGAGCTTCCTAACTGCCAGACTACCTTTCCTACCAATTCTTGGTATAATTTTAACTTGGGATCCCGGGTCTGATACTTGCTGAGAGACTACAGGAGTATCAACTGCGAATCTCCAATAATCCTTAGCTCCTTGATTCCGAGCAGTAATGCCATTTTCAGCCCAACTAGGAGTGCCTCATACTCGGCCACATTATTTGTGGCGGGGAAGGTTAATTGATAGGCGTGCGGAATGACTACCCCTTCCGGTGAGAGGAGGACTGCCCCTATTCCACACTCTTTGGAATTGAGAGCTCCGTCGAAGTAAAGCATCCATGAAGGTTCACCATCGATAATGGCTCCTAACTCTTCATCCGGAAACCTTTCATCTACAGGAGAGTATGAAGGTAAGGGGTGGTGGGCCAAATGCTCGGCAATAGCATGCCCCTTGAATGACTTTTGGTTAACGTAGGTGACATCAAATTGTCAGTCAGGACGGGCTTCTCAAGCAAGTACCGAATTGGGTCCATGCATGCCAGAAGCTTCACCTCATGAGCTAGGAAATAATGCTTCAGCTTCTGGGCAACCCAAACGATGGCCGCACATGTTCTTTCCATGGCAGTATACTTTTTCTCGGCCTCATTGAACAGCTTGGATAAGTAGTACACCGCTCTCTCCTTCTTCTCGTCGTCATATTGGGCCAAAACTACTCCAGTTGAATCTTCAGTGGTTGACAATAGAGCAATAAAGGCCGACCCGGGATCGGAGGAGCGAGAACAGGGGATTGAACAAATAACTCTTCAATTCTTCAAAGGCCTTTTGACATTATCGTTCCATCAAACTTAGCCTCTCCTTTAAGCATCTCATAGAAGGCTTGCAATGGATTGAATGCTGGGAGTTAATCTCCTAATGAACTGAAGTTTGCCATTAGCCCTCCAACTTCTCTGATATTCCTAGGAGGAGGCATGTCGATTATTGCTTTGGCCTTGTTGGGGTCAATCTCAATTCCCCACTTGCTAACAATGAACCCAAGCAACTTCCAGAAGATACTCCAAAGACAGACTTCTTGGGGTCATTTTGATCTTATGTTCTCTAGACCGTTGGAGAACGCCCGGAGGACCTCAGCATGGCCATGTCGAGTCTTTGATTTAACCAAGACATCGTCCACATAGACCTCCATGTGCACATGCATCATGTCGTGAAAAATTACCATCATTGCCCTTTGATAGTTGCTCCCGCATTCTTCAATCCGAAGGGCATCACAACATAACAATAGGTCCCCCAAGGCATTGTGAAAGAAGTTTTCTCCTGGTCTTCCTCGGCCAGACGGATCTGGTTATACCCAGAGAAACCATCCATGAATGACAACATCTCAAAGCCAGCAGTATTGTCCACTAGGACATCTATGTGCGGAAGGGAAATTGTCCTTTGGGCAAGCACGATTAAGGTCACGAAAATCTATACAGATCCTAACCTTACGTCCTTCATCACAGGGACGATATTAGCTACCATTGTGGATAAAGCGAACCCTAATGAATTTAGCCTTATGAAATTTGTCAACCTCCTCTTTGATCTTGAGTGCAAGCTTGGGATGTAGCCTCCTCAGCTTTTGTTTGATGCTTTTGCATCGGCTTTTAAGACCAACCGGTGCTCGACCAAAGAGGTGTCCAGTCTCGGCATGTCCTCGTAGGACCAAGCAAAACCATCAGAGAACTCTTTAAGGATAGCTACAGGGCTTCTTCTTCTTCAACACTCAAGTTGGCACTAATCAAAAACTACCTTTGGGGATCTTCGGTGCCAAGGTTGACCTCTTTGGTTGGCTCGTCCGTAGCCATGGTTGGCTCATCGAACCTCTTTGTGCCATCCACATAGGAGCTCACTGGGTCCTCTTCTTCTGACCCAAGATCTCCCGGCTCACCCTTCTCATTGAAACTAGCAGATAGACTCCTAAACCATCGTCTACAGAGTCACCTTCTTCAAAATCAGCCTCTACAAGGGCAGCTCCTCAAGAAACTCTGGGACTTCACTCAATTTAGCACACCTGTCAGCCAAGGCCATGACATAATGGGCAGGAACTTGCCTACCCTTCTCTTTACGAACACATGGCTGAGAGGAACTAGACTCTTCTACACCTATACCTGACTCTAGACTTGATTCTAAGCCTGAATCTAAACTACTATGTACAGGACTGCTATGTACAAAACTATATACAGGGGAAGTGCCCCTAGGCGGGCGAGAGTGAGAGTCTAGGCTGGAAAGCGTCGGCCCCTGGCCGAACGGAAAAGACTCCAAAGAGGAAGGGTGCTCGATGGAGACCTCGCATTCCCACCTTTGAGAATTGGCAATTTTTTTTAGATTCAAGGCTTAAGACCATGAGTTGCTGACTCAAGGCTGCCTCGACTGGCCAGGTGAGGATTGGAGAAAGGATGGGCTGAGAAAGAAGGGAGAAGGGAGTGGTTGAAGAAGGAGAATCGAGTGTCGGGCACGCCTTAGTAGCGGGAGATTGTGAAAGAGATGGAGGGGATGAAGGTGATGAGGTAGGAGATGGAGAGTCAGAACCAAAGAGCGAAAGAAGGCCGAAGTCCTCGCATACTTCCTCAAATTCAGCAGCTTCCTCTTCTTCTTCTCTCTCAGGGTCAGACAACTCCTCTATCACGGGCTCGAGAGTTCCCAGTTGGAGGGGTCCCTGAATGAAGTTCTCCTTCAGGGTCCAAGTGAGAGGGGTATAGGGGATGAATGGATCCGGGTGAACTGGGTCCAGATGAAATCCTAGACCAGCCCTATCTAACAACCTTCTTGTCTGAATACTACGGATAGGACCCTGCTCGTTTTTGCCCAACCCTCGGCCATGAATATAGCTGACCTTAGCCATCACTTCCAACCTTTCCTTGGGACATGGGACGCTCGAATCTTTCATCCACCATGGGAGGTGGTTCAAATCAAGGGGATAGGGGATCAAAGATGGACATGACCGCTTCTTCCCCTTTCTGGAATGAAAATGTGGCGCATCTGCTCCGAAGTGATAGAATTGAGAGTTTCCAAGGTAGGAATGCTCTTGATTTTGATAACCCCCATTAAATGGAAATTGAAACATTGGTGGGCGGTGGAAGGGACCCTAAAGTTTGTTCTAGCTAGGGACGACCAAGAATGGCCTTATAGGCCGGATCGACATCGAGGACTAGAAACTCTGAAGACATGGTGATGGGTCCAACCTCCAATTGAAGAGTAATTTTACCTTTGGCAACCCTCTTGGAGTTGTCATAGGCAGCAATGGTGGAGCAGATTTTCTCCAGATTATCCTCCCCCAAGCCCAATTGCTTGAGGGTCTTCATCGGACACATGTTAATGGATGCCTCGGTGTCAATGAGGGTGGAGTCTACCGAAACCCCGTTAAGGGTAATAGTAAGACAGAGAGGAAGTGAACGACACTCGGGGGCAGCAAGATCTTTATCCAGAAAGAGATTGAGGGTCCTTGGGTAAGGGAGAGGATAGCATTGTGACCCCACTGGGAGGAAGGCCATCATTGACCATGATTTTCTGGAGGAATTGGAGGAGGGTGGACTGATGAGACGGCGATCTCCGAATCAATTCCAAAATAGACACCCTTGCGGGGGTCTTATCCAAGTGTTGCAGAATATCATATTCGGTGCCGGCAGGGGGTGGAGGTCCATTATCTCCTCATCTTGAATGGCCGCGGGAGAGAGGAACATCCGGTTCCTAAGTGTGACATGAACGTCTTCCTGGACCTAGCTAAAGGATGAGTTGGAGAGGTCTGGTTCCATGGGTAGAGACTCATAGGCAGGGGGAGTGGGAACGGAAGGGTAGGCCTCCTGATGCGCAGGTCGTATGAGAACTAAGGGTCACCCTCTAAAATAGCATCTATGGTGGTGGAGGCTCCTGAGACTCTACGGAGGGACACAGGTACACTCTTCAAAACCTCCACTCCCCATTGTTGCTCTCTCCTCACTATCTGAGGTTCTGAATGTGTCAAGGTATGGACATTTTCCTGGGACTTAGAGGAGGGATGTTGCTTTGGTGGTTGGAGAGGTTTTTGGACAATACCAAGGTCCCTTTTGGTGTACCTAGACTTGGCTATGGCCACCTTGACGCCCTCCCAATTTATCCTACCCTGATCGTTCATGTCATACCACCCAGTCACGGAAGGTGAAATAGTTGTGGAGCTCGTGACCATGGATCCTATGATAAGGACAACACTTTGAGGTATCTGCCCTCGGATTGACACTTTCTCTTTGTAGGGGGAGCCGAATAGCGTCACAGGACATGAGGGCGAAGAATACGTCCTCTAGGGTCTCAGAGAGAGGAGGGTAATGTGACCTTTTGGGACCCGGACGAGTATAGCCGAAAGGAGGAGGAATGGCAGAATAAGGCTTGGAGGAGTGTGACGGGAATTGGTGAGGATTGGAAGAAGGGTTGGAGGACTTGTTAGGAGGCCTCAGCGGCTGACTGCAAGCACTTACGGACTCGTTGACGGTCACCTCCTCGGTGGTAGGTGCCGCGGGAACCTTACGTCCCTTGGGCTTCCCTTCAAAGAATGGTGGGAGAGAGGAGTCCTTGATCTGGTTCTGGACCACCCTATCTCGATTATAAAGATGTGCAAAGGAGGGAAACTCACTAAGCATCAATATGGATTTGAGCTGGGAAGTGGTGTTGTTGACAATCATGATGATGGCTTGAGACTCCGGGATGGTGACATCGGCTCTCGAAGCCATGGATCTCCAACGGTTGGCAAAAGTGACAAAGTCTTCATCCGGCCTCATCTTTTCTGCCACCAAGTCGGAAAGTGTAGGGACTTGAGTGGCCTGTAGGACAAATGGGAGATGAAGCATTCGGAACTATGTCGAAATTGATAAGATTCGATGCGGGTAAGGAGGTGAACCACCTCAAAGCTTCCCCTTCTAACGATTGTGAAGAGGTGAACTAGGGACCTGATCGTACAACCACCGTGGGAATCCATGGTAAAGCCAGCAAGGTGGAATGAGGATCGGAGGTCCCGTCATACTTGCGGTATTTCGGGGCTTGAACCCGAGGGAAGTAAGCATTGGGGAGCTTGCAGTAGTTCTGGAGAGAGTGGAGGCTTGGAGAGGGATAGAGACTCAGCCAGAGTCTCCTAACAAGACCTCCATCTCTGACCGGAGATGGATTCAGATTGAGCTGGGGGTGTGGGTGGACATTGGGTGGATAGGAGAAGGGGGAGTTGGGAGAAGTAGGTGAGTGAAGGATTCGGAGTGGAGATAGGAACGGGGAGATGGTTCCCGTGAAGGAGTTACGGGTCTAGGAGCGGGCTAGATGAGGAAGCATGGAAAGGAGAAGGGGACGGAGGGGAAGGAGAGGCGCTGCCCAGACGGTATACTTAGAAAGCATTGAAATGATGTCCTCGGGCGAATAGCGGGAGAGGAGTTTGGAGAATTCAGGGTCTTCTTGAACATCTTGAGCATAGTAGGGTTGACCCTTAGACTCACACTCTCCTCATTGTCAGCTTGAGAAGAGGATTGGACAGACTCTTCAGGCTGGATGTTAGAATTCAGCATTCAGACAAATTCATGATTGAGATTATCATGGATATCATCATCATACTCAAATGCCGATTGTTAGTCATATGACGGAGTTCAACCAAGAGTTCATTTAGCAACACAACCTACTGATTTTAAGATGATTTAGTGATTTTACATTGTTTTAGGAGAAAAGTGGATTTCTACCAAACAATGTGATCAAACAACGTCCCAAAATTTAGAAGTTGAAGTTGTGTTTTATTAACTTTGTAAAAGACCAATTTCTCCACTCATCACTCAAACCGGGTGAATGGGCGGACTAAGTGGAAGGGTAAAGGTTCTCCTGCCCCGTATCATGAGAGAATCCACGGAATTTAGGGACTTACAGAGTTCTCCTTAGAACCAACCCAATTTACTCGAGAGGGAATCCCCGAGTAAAAGGTTGTAAACCAAAGAGGGGTTATCCTAAAATGTGTGGGGAGGCTAGAACAGAGAAGAAGAAGGACCCCCTTCGTGACACAGTACCGTTAAAAACAGATCAAAACAGTCAAAAAATAGGCTTCTGTGAAGTAAACGGCAAACATATGGACGCTCAGTTCATCAAAAAGTAGTTGACGGCATGATCGACAGACGCTGACATGGAGTAAACGACTAACTAGATGGAGGTTAAACAGAACTAAACGACAGGAAAAGTGGATGCTTACCTGGGTAGATGGTGGAATCTCTTGCCGTTTACCTGGATGCAGATTGAAACCGTGGCAGCACTGCTTGTCCCATCGCGATCGCCAAAAAAGAGCTATGGACGCTCCGTTCGCCGCACTTCCGATGACTGTGGGATCCTCCGGTCGTTCATGAACGTCGCCACTCTCTCGTTGGCGATGAAGGGTTGCTGGTTGACCTCGTTTGCCTCCCGTTTGACTAAGTTGACGAGGAGAAAAAGAAGAAACCAGTAAAGTAAATGGAGAGAAGCGATCGCTAGAGCCTTACATATGCCCAAGGATGAGTTGTGATCACGCCAGTAACGTTCCTCACGCAACGGACAGTGGTGGGAGTTCAACTTCTTCTTCTTCGGCCGGCCAAAGGAGGAGAGCTCCACGGTCTTCTTCAATGTGTTCCTACCACAAAAAGAGACTCTATTAGACTAAAGAAAGTGTGGTAAATGTCCTAAACAGAAAAGGAAATTCCAAAAGAAGAGCCCCGTACCGGTTGCGGACTTGAGAAGAGGGATGGCCAAATGTTATGACCACCCTACTTCCCTCCATTTTTGGTTGGGAAACCCCTTTTTAGGTGTGTAGGAGGGTGCCCTACGTGCCTAGGGTGTGTATGTGGGTGTGTGAAGCATGTAAAGACTAAGGAGAGAGAAAGAGAAAGAGGAGAAGGAGGGAGATGATCCTCGTTGGCAGCTGTTGTTGACTCCTTAGTAGGCTCCTCCAACACTTTGTGAAGCCCTTGGACGCTCAAAGAGTTGAGAGAAGAGAGGGAACAAGGGTGGAAGCTCTCAAGTCACTTTTCTCTCTCTTCTCTTAAGGCAATATGGCATGGACGTCCAACCTCTCCCCCCTCACTTAGAGGGCCAAGGGGGGACATAAATAGGCAGTGGGTTGGAGCTTCAGAGACTTGGATGCTCAAGTGTGAAGAAACACACTTGCACACTTGGAAATTCATGTGTTTATGCTCCAACCAATGAGGGGAGGCCAAGTAGGATTTTTACTGAGTCAATGGGGTGCCAAGGTGGCCCATATACCCGTTGGGAACGGCTATATGTGTTGCATGGCCGAGAGAATGGCGCTAGTGGGTTGGAATATCGGGTAGTTGCACAAACCAGGTAAAACCAGGTTGATGTCCAACGATGCCACCGCCAACCCCATGCAGGCGTCAATATAGGTGGACGCCAACTATAGTCAGTGTCCAGGGGATTGCCGCCAACATGAAGTCAGCGGCCGTCGATGCTGCCGTCTACATGGGATCCAAGGCAAGTCAACAAACGATCAAACAGGCCTTATTGGGCCATGGAACCACACGGGGATGGGCCAAATCTCGCGTCTACAAATACCATGCTATGTGCTGTATCTACAGAAGCTGAAATTAAACAAGTGGTGTTTAGTATGAACCCAGATAGTGCTCCAGGACCTGATGGTTTTTATGGACATTTCTTCCAAGAATGCTGGGATTTTATTCACATGGATGTTACTAATGCAGTACATGCTTATTTCCGTGGTTACAATTTACCTACTGTGTTTACCTCATCCTTAATTACTCTTATTCCCAAAGTTGATAAGCCAAGGATGTTTCTGAATTTCAGTCCATAAGCTTATCAAATTTTTTTCTATAAGATCTTTCTAGGGTCTATCTGACAGAATTGGCATCTTACTACCATCACTGATTTCTGAAGAGCAGGGGCATTCATCAAGGGAAGAAACATTGCAGAAAATATTTTATTGACCAAAGAAATGCTACAGCATCTGGGAAGAAAGTGAAGGGGGGGAGGGGGGAATCTAATTCTCAAACTGAACATGGCCAAGGCATATGATAGAATGGAATGAGATTTTTTATATGTTGTTCTTAAAAGGTTTGGTTTCTCTATCCAAAAGCTATCCATCATTGAACCTTTGCTTTCGAATTGTTGGTTCTCTATCCTCCTAAATGGAAAAGTCCATGGTTATTTCAAATCCTCAAGAGGCATAATTCAAGGGGATCCGGTGGCACCTGCCCTCTTCATCCTTGCTGAAGAAGCTCTCAGTTGTGGCCTCACTACTGTTCCATCACAGTAGTGGGAGATGGTATCAAACAAATGCTCGATGTCCAGGATTTCTCTTTGCAGGTGACACACTTATATTCTCTAATGCTTCTGTGATACAGTTAAGAAGACTGATGGTTTTTCTCAAGAGCTATGAGGAGGCTTCGTGCCAATCAATTAAGCACAAGAGTTCTTTTCATGTTCATAAAGAATCACCTGCGAACCTGATTCAAAAAATCAGTAGCACTACTGGATTTGTCAGGACCAAATTGCCACTTAAATACCTTGGAGTTTCCATTTTTCCTGGCCGGCAGAAACCCATCCATTTTGCAAACATAATCTCCAAGACTGCTAGCAAGATGCAGGGATGAAAATCTGATTTCCTATCCACTGGGGGAAGATTAATTCTGATCCAACATGTACTCTTTGCTCTCCCCATTTATACAATGTTTGCCTTATCCATCCCAGTCACTGTCATGAGAGCTTTCCACAGAATTCTAACTAATTTTTTTTTGGGGTTCCTATGAGGGGTCCCCTAAGAGGCACTGGAAGAGTTGGAAGTCCATCTCCCAACCAAAGGATTGTGGGGGCTTGGTTGTTCTTAACTTACATCACATGCAAATAGCTTTCAGAACAAAGATGTTATGGAGGGCCTTATCCACTAATTTGCTATGGGCAAGATTTTTTAGAGGAAAACACCTATTTAACTATCATTATTCTAAGGCAAACTTCCCATTCATGATAGCCATGGACAGGAGGCTTTGGCAGTAGGTAGCAAAAATCATCCATGGGAATCACAGGATCATAACTTCTAAAGATAACTCTGAGGCTTTTTTCTGGTTGGATATCTGGACAGGGAATAAACCATTGAAGGCCTATATTCCTGAAGATGTCTGGAAGAATATGAATGATAAACACTACTCCATCCAGCAAGCTTTCAGTTATTCTAACAGCACCCCTCTACAGATCGCAGTCAGGTATTGCCCAGAAACTTACTAGCTCAACACCTATCTAGCAATGCCATTAAGGACACATGGATCTGGTGCCCTACTACCAATGGAACTTTATCCACCAAGTCTGTCTGCATGGTTCTACAACCAAATGCATCCTATGATTGGAATCCCCTATGGTCTTCTGCTATTCCCCTCAAATGGTCAGTTTTAGCATGGAGGCTGATCTCTAATTGCACCCCGGTGGATGAAACAATTAAAACAAAGGTGTACCCTTAGTTTCAAAATGCTTCTGCTGCTCAAATCCACATGAGGAGAGTGCCCTCCATTTAATTTTCAGAAGTGAAACTGCCAATCAAATCTAGGCAGATCTTTTCTTTCTTATGTGATTTAATAATATGGCAGTCATCAATGTGGCCGATGGGATGATGTGTTTCTTATCAAATCTAAAACTCTCTAGCATAGTGGGTCAGTTAACACAGTGCACTTTTATGTCTGTTATTTTGGAAATATGGTGTAGTATGAACCGAGCAAGATTCCAATGACAAAAAATGAACGCCAAACATATAGTAAACAGAAGCATGCTTTCTATCTGTGCAATTAGCACAGCTCACAAACTCAACAAGCTGCCACAGCCATGGTTTACCACACTCCGCCAGATTGGGGTTGGGACAGGACCAGTTCAAAGTTAACATTCCCACTGTGTCATGTGGCTGCAACCCTTCACCAGGGAGATTAAAATAATGTTGATGGAGCTTTCAAATCAACATCTGGTGATGCAAAGGTATCATCCGAAACCACAGGGTACCATCTCCCTTGCCTTTGCCAAGTCTTATCAAGGGATTCAGTCCAGCCTTACTACAGAAGCTCTCGCACTCAGTGATGGTCTCACAGTCTGCTACAACAAGGGTCTCATGGAGTTACTAGTGGAAACTGATTCTTTGAACTTACTGCAAATTGTCACTGGACAACTTCCTTGCCCATGGGAATTGTCTTGTATTTTACATGATGTGGCTGTTATTACTCAGAAAATCAAAGCCAAGATTAAGCATGTGCCATGTGAAGCCAATCAAGTGGCTCATTCCCTAGCCGCCTATGGATGCTTCACTCAGATTTATATTACTAGGACTCTTGGGCCGATCTACCCACTATTGTAAATGGCCCCTACCGTCTTGATAAGGTGGGGTACCTCTCCATTAGGCCCTATCTTTCTTTTGTATCCTTTTGTATTCCCTTTCCCCTCTCATTTAAATACAAAATCTCTAGCCGCTTGGTGATGGTAGTGGCCCTCCCACACTATGAGGATGCACCTACCTTCTCCTTTGTGTCTAGTTATATTTTATAAAAAGAAGATTGAAGATTCATTAAGCCTCATACTAAGGGGGGAGCCATACACTGAGGGGGAGCCTCACATTTAGGGTGAGCATACACAAAAGGGGAATTCATGACAAACACATTGTTGAACCCCTCTCCTTAAATCTCACAGCATATGGGTAACAAGTCTCTACAAAAGAGGTGAAAGCAAAATGGTAAGATCCTTCCTTTTTGGTTATTTACAAAAAGGGGAAGAGTATTTTATGTTATGAATTTTTTGTTCATTAGTTGTATTGAATATTTGTTGAAAATTCACATGAGTTTTGTCATCACCAATATAAAAGGATAAAATATAAAAGTGATTCAACATGAACTATTATGGAGATATAATTCACTGAGTCATAGGGTTCTGATGAGTGCAACTTACGACGAGCTCAATATTAGGCCTAGATGGTCACACACATTAGGCTGATGATGTGACGACTTATAAAGGATTGAATAAGAGTTATCTAATATGGCTTCTCCAACCTGGATAGCCATGTAAGTGACATGTGGTAAACGACAGTATAGACCGTCATCGAGAATGGTTCTTAACGACATAGTTTTTCATCATCTAGAGCTTTGACTTTCTTCGAGAATAGTCAAAGTGATGTAAACGACAATATATGCCATCATCAAGTTGTTGACAATGACATCGTCTGTCATTAGCACTTCAACTTCGACTTAAGCGACCTACCAGTCGAAGTCATGTTAACGACGAGATCGATAGTCATCAAACATTGTTCATGGTAGGACCGATTGACGTTAACATGCTGTTAATGTCTAGACCTTTGATGTTAACGAAGGTTAACATCGACAGATGTTTTCGTCAATATGGAATTGACGACATACCATGTTGATGTCAACATCAGTATGGCCTAACTACGACTTGGCCATACCTAGCATGGCTTGCACATCCCTCCTATAGGATCGAATATGCAGGGTGAATAGATCTAAAAGGGGGGTTGAATAGATCTCTTACCAATAACAACAAAAACTTAAGCAATTTAAAAATTACTTCAGATTATAAATCAGCTCAACGAAAACTATACTGATCTGATATGCTTATGTGATTAAAGTGTAGACTAGTGTGTGAGAAAATTGACAAGTAGTGTGTAAGCAAAATCCCTATGCATGCATCTAGCGCAGAAAGCTGATCAAACCACTGCACAGGAGTGATTCCTACATCCACCCCTCACACAATGAGGCACACACTACTCAAGTAAAAGAGTAAACCACGAGCACAACGGCTCCAACACACTTGAGCACAGATGCTCAGAAAACACACACACACACTAGATCAAATCCTCTAGCATAGATTAGATGCATTCAAACACATACACACTGAAATCTACTCAGAACACTTTTACAGATTTCACAAACACTTTAAAATAGATTGAGATGACCACTCCAATAGAAATAAGTAATAGAAATATGAATTGGATGTTTCTCATTGAAGATGATCTGCTGGAAGCTTGATTGAAGGCTCTTGAGAAGATTTGATAGAGTTCTTCTTCAATTCGTGATACTCTATTTTAGATCTTTGCTCTGGAGTTCGTCTACAAAAGCTAACAGGGTGTTGGGAGAAATTTAAAATATATATTCTACCTAAAAAATCATGTTGTATTCATTTTTAACTTTAAATTTAAAATTATAAAAATGTGACGTTATCTGTTTGTAAAAATATCAAATTTTAAAATTTAATTGATGTGTTTGGGGAGCCCCAGCGGGAGGGGGCGGGTGGGATTGGGGAAGGGGGGGTGGGGGTTCCGACGGGGGGGACACACACACACACACACACACAAGGGTTCCGGGCGGGGGTAGGTGGGCTTGGGGGAGGGGGTGCGGGGGCGAGTGGGGCTGGGGGAGGGGGGGTGGGGTTTCCGGGCGAGGGCTGGGGGCGCAGGGAGGTGGGGGCGGGTGGGGGTTCGGGGGGGGGGGGGGGTGCTTCTGTAGGGGGGGAGGGGGAGGAGGCGCAGGGGAGGAGGGGACGGCGGGGGGCTTCCACAAGGAGGGGGGGAGGAGGGGGCGATGGGGGGCGGGTACTTGCGAGAGGAGTGAGTGTCTTTTTTTTATAAAAATTGGTTCATCCTTGTTTTTATTTTGAGAGAGATTTACATTAGATAAAAGTTGTTCTCTAAAATAAAAAATTGTTTACCAAACATGTCATTGTATCTGTTCTCCTTCTTTTTTAAATTTAAGATAGAAAATTGAGAAAAAAAGTGTAACCAAACACCCTATAAGCTTCGTGCTTCTACTCTTGCACTGTCTTCCTCTTCCACCTCCTCTCAGATCTGATGCTTCTTCTTTTCTCTGCAGTTTCTGCTTAGCACGATTGCTCCTTCTTCCTTTGCTTCTCTTCTCTTTGATCTACTACTTTTTCAGCACTCTTGTACACACCCATTTTTGGCCTATAAGTTAAGCATATTTTTTTATTCATATTATTGATGTCCCAAATTGGTCATTGCTTTGGAGTCCTTCTTTGGCCCATCATGAGCCAATTCACCCATAATTTCAAGTCCATTCTCAAGCCCATGGCCAAAATCCACTTAAAATATCAAAACTGTGCAGTCTGCCATATCATCTGAACATGCCTTCCTGTGAAAGCTCATAACATCCTCATTTGTAATCCAAATTAGGCATATCATACTATATTTTTGTAGCCCTCCGAGTCTAGAATCCAACGCAATAAATGGCTCGTCAATCCGATGTTTGTGGAGAAAGTTATGGCTTTTTTCGTAGACCCTATGCACACTGCCCTGGTGATACGACCTGGTGCATGGTCGCGACAAGAACGCGACCCCGCGACCCATCGCGACAGCGCCATGCACGTAAACACATTTTTACGTGATTTTCGGCCTCTCCATCCATCCTAGAGCCTATCCAAAGTCCCTTTGAGTTGGATTACAACCCAAACCTCCTATCCTCATCCCTAGGGAGCCCCTAAGTCCATCCAAACTCTAGATAGACTCTCCAACTCTCCCACAAGTTGGACTCTCTCTCTAACTCAGGATTGGACTCTCTCTTTCTCTAAAACACATGTTAGGACTCTCTAGGGGATAGGAAAGACTACCACCATGAGGAGAGGTCCCTGGAGTCTCTGCTCACGAGGTCCCATCGCCCCAACACAGAGGAGGAGTTATCCTTCACGTTTTCCTCCTCTCTCTCTCCTCTTTCTCTCTCATATCGCCTCCAGGACCAGCATTGCTTGCAAGGCTTGTGGAGATCGAACCAGGCCAGACCTCTTCGAGGTTTCTTCATCCAAGTTGCTCCCCACAGAGCCCTCTTCAACCTCAAAGTGGAATCACATCGATTGGTGGCCTGTGCACAAAGTTATAGTAGATTATTCTTTACTTTCTCTCTCATATCGAGATCTACACATGCGGGATTATTGTGCCTTCCACAGCCCAAACCAGGCCAGATCTCTTCAAGATGTCTTCATGAAAGTTGTTTCCCACATCCTCCTCTATGACCTCTAACTAGAATCACATCAAACGGGGTAGTATTGACTTAGTTTTGATTTTTTACTTTCTTTTCTACGTTTTGTACATGTATACATGCTAGTTAGGGTTCCTCCCTCTCCTCTTCCATGATTTCTCCCCATGCATATTCCCTCCTAGTTTTCTTATACCCAAAAGGGGTTTCCAAAATCACCGGAATACACTCACCATGCTCTCTCATATGTGATGGATGCTACACTTATTTGAATGTCTAATTGGGTTCCCCTTTCATTTTCCATGACTTGGCAGGAACTTGGAACAAAGAACAAGTGAGGAATCTCTTCCTCTTTGGCTGGATGAAGAGGAGGAAGGAGGTCCTCCATCCATCTCCCGCACTGCTGAGAAGGCATCGAGGGACCCGGTCGCGACATCCATATCACGTCTGATCGGGAGGTCGCGACAAGGTTGTTCTCGCATTGCACATCGGTGACGTGTTAACAGGTAAGTGGCCTTATATTTCCTTTTTCCAAGTTGATTAGCCCATGCTTTAGGAGTATTTCTTGAGGCAATCATCTTGGTGGCGATCACATTCCTTCATTCTATATATATCGCATGGTTTTTTGTGTCTCAGAGGGGCGCACAACCCCGTGATTACACCTTTTGGCAATCACGGTGGTACCTCCATTGCCAAACCTTGTTTGCTCTGCCATTTACCTGCCTTTTTTTTTGTTTTTGAAGTGTTAGAATCATCTTAGGATCGGGTTTTTTCGTTTTATTCCATCTGTTGCTTTCGGGCCTTGTCATAAAAGATCGGGCGGGCGCGACCTTGTCGTGGTGGACCTAGAGGACGCAATCTCAGGTACATTTTAGTTGGTGCTGATTTTCTGTTCCATGCTTCAGTTTCTGTCTGTTAGGAAGCCTTCATTTTCTATTTAGTTATTTTCATGTTGTATTGCGCTTTGGATAGCCTTTTTTCCTTCTATTTGTGTGCGGTTTAGGGTTTTCTGCAACCTAAGATAATCGCGGCCGATCTATCGGTCGCGATAAGGTCATGCTGGACCTGGTCATCACGACTTCAGCAGATACCCCTAGGCTGCTGTTCGTTAGTTTAGGTTTAGTATTTCCATGCACCTCAGTGTAACTATGTTCAAGCATACATTATTTCGTATAGAGTTTTCTGCAACCCGATATTATCGTGGCCGATCCGTCGATTGCGATAAGGTCACACCGGACCTGGTCGTCGCGACTTCAGCAGAGACCTCTAGGTTGTTGTTTGTTAGTTTAGGTTATTATTTGCGTGCACTTCGGTGTAACACTACAAGAAAAATCGGAAATAGAGACCGAAATATTCGGTCTCTATTCGGTCCCTAAATAGCTCAGAGACCGAATAGGGACCGAATAGTGACCGAATTTGTCGGTCAAAAACTTCTGGTCACAAATCTGTGACCGACTAAATTCGGTCCCTAGTCGGTCACTAATAGGGACCGAATAGGGACCGAATAAGATCGGTCCCTATTTAGGGACCGAACGTATTCGGTCCCAGTTCGGTCCCTAAAATAGAGACCGAATATTCGGTCCCTATTTAGGGACCGAACTGAGTTGGTCCCAATTCAGTCCCTATAAATAGGACTGAATTGGGATCGAATCATTTTGGTCACTATTAGGGACCGAAATAATTCGGTCCCCTATTTTAGGGACCGAACTAGGACTGAATAAATTCGGTCCCTAAATAGGGACCGACGTGATTCGGTCCCTATTCGGTCCCTATTTTTAGGGACTGATTGGGACCAACTCAGTTCAGTCCCTATTTAGGGATCGAATATTCGGTCCCTATTTCGGTCCCTAAAATAGGGACCGAATTATTTCGGTCACTAATCGGTATCTATTTTTTAAATATATACATTTTTAGGAAAATAACCTGCAAAAAAAAAATAATATCCACAACAATAATAATTGTCCACAATAAAAATGTCTACAACACAAAAAATAATAAAATATCCACAACAAAACAATAATAAAATGTCGACAACATCAACAATAATAAAAATATCCACAACAAAACAATAATAAATGTCGACAACATCAACAATAATAAAAATATCCCAACACAACAATAATAAAATATCCACAAGATCAGAATAATAAAATGTCCACAATAAGAATAAAAATATCCACAAAATCACAATAATATATGCCAACAACAATAATAAAATGTCTACAACAATAATAATAATGAAATGTAATCATGATGCCTCGTCTTCGTCTTCATCCTCGTGCTCGTGTCCTCCCACTCCACCCGATGAAGGAACCTACAATACATATATAACAATAATAAGTTAAAATTAAATACTATTATAAGCAATAACTTATTTTAGAAGCATAAATTAAATAAAACTATAAGCAATGGAGGTCAATTAGATGAGTATTTCTAATTTTGGACCCTCAAACCGAAGTTCTTCATTTTTTAACTAAACTAACTTGGTTAAGACGACTTGGCGCGTCGCGGTCCAACCGGGAGTCCGAATTAAACTATGTCAGTTTCCATAAGTCACACTCATCGGCCGACCATGCTGGAACAAACCGGAGGCCAATCGGAAGAGTATTTCTAACATTGGATCCTCAAACCGAAGTTTTTCATTTTTTAACTAAACTAACTTGGTTAAGACGACTTGGAGCGTCGAGGTTAAACCGGGAGTCCGAATTGAACTCCGTCAGTTTCCACAAGTCACACTCATCGGCCCGACCGTGCTGGAACAAACCGGAGGCCAATCGGATGAGTATTTCTAATTTTGGTCCCTCAAATCGAAGTTTTCCATTTTTTAACTAAACTAACTTGGTTAAGATGACTTGGAGCGTCGAGGTCAAACCGGGAGTCCGAATTGAACTCCGTCAGTTTCCACAAGTCACACTCATCGACCCGACCATGCTGGAACAAACCGGAGGCCAATTGGAAGAGTATTTCTAATTTGGTCCCTCAATTGAAGTTTTTCATTTTTTAACTAAACTAACTTGGTTAAGACGACTTGGAGCGTCGCAGTCAAACCGAGAGTCCGAATTGAACTCCGTCAGTTCCACAAGTCACACTCATCGGCCCGACCGGCTGGAACAAACCGGAGGTCAATTGGAAGAGTATTTCTAATTTTGGTCCCTCAAATCAAAGTTTTTCATATTTTAACTAAACTAACTTGGTTAAGACGACTTGGAGCGTCGCAGTCAAACCGGGAGTCCGAATTGAACTCCGTCAGTTTCCACAAGTCACACTAATCGGGCCGACCGTGGTGGAACAAAGCAAAGGCCAATCGGAAGAGTATTTCTAATATTGGAACCATAAACTGAAGTTTTTCATTTTTAACTAAACTAACTTGGTTATGACGACTTGGAGCGTCGAGGTCAAACCAGGAGTCCGAATTGAACTCCGTCAGTTTCCACAAGTCACACTCATCGGCCCGACCGTGTTGGAACAAACTAGAGGCCAATCGGATGAGTATTTCTAATTTTGGTCCCTCAAACTGAAGTTTTTCATTTTTTAACTAAACAAACTTGGTTAAGACAACTTGGCGCGTCGCGGTCAAACCGGAGTCCGAATTGAACTATGTCAGTTTCCATAAGTCACACTCATCGGCCCGACCGTGCTGGAACAAACCGGAGGCCAATCAGAAGAGTATTTCTAACATTGGACCCTCAAACCGAAGTTTTTCATTTTTTAACTAAACTAACTTGGTTAAGACGACTTGGAGCGTCGAGGTCAAACCGGGAGTCCGAATTGAACTCCGTCAGTTTCCACAAGTCACACTCATCGGCCCGACCATGCTGCAACAAACCGGAGGCCATTGGAAGAGTATTTCTAATTTTGGTCCCTCAAATTGAAGTTTTTCATTTTTTAACTAAACTAACTTGGTTAAGACGACTTGGAGCGTCATAGTCAAACCAGGAGTCCGAATTGAACTCCGTCAGTTTCCACAAGTCACACTCATCGGCCCGACCGTGCTGCAACAAACCGAAGGCCAATCGGAAGAGTATTTCTAATATTGGACCCATAAACCGAAGTTATTCATTTTTTAACTAAACTAACTTGGTTAAGACGACTTGGCGCGTCGCGGTCAAACCGGGAGTCCGAATTGAACTATGTCAGTTTCCACAAGTCACACTCATCGGCTCGACCGTGTTGGAACAAACTGGAGGCCAATCGGATGAGTATCTCTAATTTTGGTCCCTCAAACCGAAGTTTTTCATTTTTTAACTAAACTAACTTGGTTAAGACGACTTGGAGCGTCGCAATCAAACCGGAGTCTGAATTGAACTCCGTCAGTTTCCACAAGTCACACTCATCGGCCCGACCGTGCTGGAACAAACCGGAGGCCAATTGGAATAGTATTTCTAATTTCTGTCCCTCAAATCGAACTTTTTCATTTTTTAACTAAACTAACTTGGTTAAGACGACTTGGAGCGTCGCAGTCAAACCGGGAGTCCGAATTGAACTCCGTCAGTTTCCACAAGTCACACTCATCGGCCCGACCGTGCTGCAACCAAACCGAAGGCCAATCGGAAGAGTATTTCTAATATTGGACCCATAAACCGAATTTTTTCATTTTTTAACTAAACTAACTTGGTTAAGATGACTTGGAGCGTCGAGGTCAAACCAGGAGTCCGAATTGAACTCCGTTAGTTTCCACAAGTCACACTCCTCGGCCCGACCGTGTTGGAACAAACCAGAGGCCAATCGGATGAGTGCCTCATCTTCGATCTGGATGCCAGTTTTTGGTTCACATCTGTTCTAATTCTCCTGGTGTGCCTCATCTTCGATCTTAATTGGATGTTATCCAAAATGGTAGATTTATATGCATCCTTTGCATTTCACATTGTGGCTTTCTGCAGTAGCTTCTCAAGTTACTCAATGTCCAAGTTATCTTAATGCAATCCGGATAGTTTTGTGATGTAGTCCATTTTTATAATTTGTGTTCAATCCCTCACCTCTCATGTAAGATATTTGCTCTGCTGAAATGTTCATTTTTCTAATTGGCCAAAAAAGGAAACATATGTTCACTAGTCAGGAAGATGTAGGAAATTGACATATGAATTATCTAGATTAGACAACAGGATGATATATCCTCTATAACACATAGCAGAACACATGGATGCATGCTTCATTTTTCTCTGTGGAGATATGCTCTATTACCAACTCTCAGAAAATATACTGTTACCAAAAAATTAAAATATTATCTTCCAAAAACAGTTATACCATAGTACATAGAATATGAAGGGCCTCGTGACAACATGATATCCATAGAAATCTAGTTTAAAGGAAACAACCACTAAAATGTCGTCCTAAGAGGACCTGTGTTGCAACCGTCATTTTTTTAGTAGTAAAGCTCAAGGATTTTGGAAAATGAAATGGCATTCCAACAAGACAGATCAAGTTAAGGCATGTTCTGGGCATGAGCAACATTAAAGGCACATCTGCAGAGTCCACTTTTGGAAATTGAGCATTCCACATGTTCTAAAGGACCGAAACAAGTAACCACCAACAAACTACAGTAAAGAGGAACAACATCTTCCAGATATAGGAAATAGGAGGCCAATACAAGTGCTCAAAACAACCTTACAGCCATGTAGTAATCTGGTTCTGGCTACATAGGAACCTTTCCCTCTCTGAAAATTTTCATTATAATGGTAAACATTCTCACAGAAACTCTGAAAATTTTCATTATACACAAGAAATACTTACCAATAAAGCTTATGCAATATCAACAACTAAAGGCACTGATGTAACACCTGAAAGTTCTGGAAAAAAAAAACTATATATTTAATAAACTCAAATTCATCCAAATTAACAAATAAGATAATAATACAACTACAACTAACTTCTTGCATCCATGTCGAGAAAGCATATTATAAAAAACAGTGAAGAAAATAGTGAAACAAAGTTAAACACTGTTATTCTGTCTCTGAAGGGGGGAATGACCGCTCCCTCTTGGGCGTCTGTGTTCTCCTGTCCACCCTCTAGATAGTTTCTGTTTTTTCCTTTGTTTTTTCTAATTTTTTGGGTCAAGATGGGTCCCTTTCTCAGGCCCCGTACATGGCACATGTTGTACACTCTTTATTTTCACTAACGAATGTGACCATTTGTCACCTTCAGAAAAACATGGCATGCCTCAAAAAATGAGACCATGGAAAGAATAGGATTCAAACAAAGTTAACAAGCACACACATAACCATAACAGCCACCTTCTAACCAGTGAAAAGCCAATCCCTCAATAATGAGGCCACAGCGAGAATGGTAACATAAGATTAGGAAGAAACAAACCTGAAGCGTACCACGAAGAATATTAGCAGATCCCCAGTCACTTGAAAATGAATCCCAACAATTCTGTACGATGTTCAAAGCCCTGACTACCTGCCACAAGAACATCAAACAAATTGCATTTCTGAAGTTAAATCTATGTTTGAAAGTACTGTTAATACAAAGAGAGAACAACAACATAATCAACTTTTGGGGAAAAAAGGAGTATGAATAAAAGCATGCATGATTTCCATATGTAGTCTTCCAAGCAAGATTTGGAACAGCACCGACGGGTCGCCGGTGAGCTGGTTGCGCGCAGGTCAATCTGAGAGATGTTTGATCCCTTGAAGGACTGAGGAACAGGACCCGTGAGGTTGTTGTGGCTGAGCCGGATGTAGAGGCCGTCGGGGTGGTACAGCAGCCCGATGGACTCCGGGATCATTCTTGTGAGCTGGTTTCTGTCCAGGAAGATCGCCTGGAGCTTGGGGAGCTTGCCCATGGAAGGTGGGATGGAGCCGGTGATCTTGTTTAAGAAGAGGTTGATGTACTCGAGCTTGGCCATACAGCCGAGGAAGTCCGGGAGGGGCCCCGAGAGGCTGTTCCAGTCCAAGTCCAGGAGGGGCGGTGGTGGGCTGCCGTTCCCTACTGCAGGAGGGCCGGAGGAGGAGAGGAGGAAGCCAGGTGGGGCCGGGGATGGGAGCCGGAGGCTCCTCCGGCACGGCGGCTCTGGCAAGGAGAGAAGAGATCTAGAAAGAGAGACAGAGGGAGGGCCGGAGGGGGAAGCAGCCAAGCAGGTGTGGGGACTGGGATGGGGGGAGGGCCAGTGGGGGAGAGAGAGAAAGACAGAGAGACAGAGGGAGGGGGGAGGACAGCCGAAGCGTCCTCCGCCTCCGGCACCGGCACCGGTTTCCCGAGAGAGAGAGAGAGAGAGAGAGAGAGAGAGAGAGAAGAGAGAGAGAGAGAGAGAAGAGAGAGAGAGAGAGAGAGAGAGAGAGAGAGAGAGAGATGGTGGGAGAGAGGGAGGGAGGGGAACCGGGAAGACTCACTTACCGTCGGAGTTGCCGCGCAGAGGCGATGAGTCGTCGGAGCTGCCGCCGCCCGCCAGCCACCGCGCGAGGAGTCGCCGCCGCCGGGGGCCCGAGGGCCGGCGGCCGATGGTGAGCCGAGGATCGTCGGGGAAGAGGTAGGAGGGGTCCGAGGGCGGAGGGATTTCAGATTAGGTCGATTTGGGGGAGACTCGGGAGAGGGAGGTAGGGTAGGGTTTTAAATATGTATATTTATATATTAGATATGAGCCATTAGATGTAAGATCTAATGGTCAGTATTAATCTAGTTTCGGATCAGATCTTAAACAGAGCAGATCTCTTATTTCCGCGTCCGCTCCGTTATTATTCGGATAATATCCGTATCCGAATTCGCTCCGTCGGATATCTATTAAACGGATACGGATAGACTTAATCAGATACGAATTCGGATCGGATCCGGATATTATCCGGATCCGTTTACAGCCCTAGTCAGGAGTACAACAGATTTCCACTCAAAATCGATAGAAATAAAAAGGCCAATGGCTCGGGCATTCTCGATGCTCCACTCAAATCGATAGAATGGGGATCTCTCACCTGCAGCACCAACACGTCTGGTCTTTTTAGCCAAGAAAGTAGGCGAAAGTCTCTGCTGGTTTTAGAAGATGTCGAAGACACCGACGAAGAAGAAGACGACGTTGTCCAAGAATGTTGCACCGACAGCGACGACCACCTTGGCCGAGGAGGCTCGACTGCTCGTGCTCGGGGCGATGGGAGAGGCTGAAGAGTAGGGCTCCGACACTCCGCTGTGTAGTAAAGAAAGAGGAGAGGCCGAACTGAGACCGGGAGGGAGAAGGGCTGCGTGACCAGATTAGGGCTTTTTAGGGTTGTTTCGGTTCAATCGGTTCGGCTCAATTTTAAGGAAGAAAAAATAGAACCGAACCATTTACCATTAAACCGGTTTGATTCGGTTCATTAACCCAAACTTTAGTTAGTTGAACCGAAGGTTCGGTTCGGTTCGGTTTATCGGGTTGGACCGAGAAATGAACAGTCCTAAGCATAGCATCACCAACAGTAAAGCAGTAGCAGTAGTAACAGTAGAGCAGTTGTAGGAGTAGCAAAGCATAGCAACAGCAGCATGTGCGGGAGGAAAAGATAAGGATCATTGGCGGGGTTTTAAGGTGGGGTTTATCCGCATGCGAGATTGCAACGAACGATGGCGATGAAATCTTCGAAAGGATTTCACCTGGGTTAAACACGTAATACAGTTCTTACGTAACCCAAGTTACGCAGGATGAACAGTGATTACCTTACGTAATCATTGTGCATATATATATATATATATATATATATATATATATATATATATATATATATATATATAAAATATATATCTTTAATATAATATAATAATAATTCTATTTTAATCCTTTTCCATCAACATAATTTTACTTATTTAGGTTATTAATTTATGGGCCTCTTGTGTGTTTATTACCGAGCTTTATTTTAGTAATGGAGGTGTGCGTAATATTCGAACTAATTGGAACGTCATCATGTATTATACACAAATGACCAAGTATTTTTATAAACAAAATCAAGGTGTTACACATTTACAGCCCTAATTTCGATAGATAACAACACATACGATTAAAGTGTGAGTTCGTTGTGTGTGTAGACCTGATAATTCAGATTAATTATTTAAAATTTTGAGAAAGGTCCATATTGTTCTCCATATTCTGGAAGAAAAAAAAGAGCTTTTTATTCGACCTAGAATATGGGTGTGTCGACCTAATTAAGTCACTGGAGACATGAGTTATAAGTTGATTTGAAAATTAACAGAGTGTGTCAACCTGAATAGAAGAGAGTGTTGACACTCTGAAGGAAAGTGTCAACTCTCTATAAGGTATTGGTCGATACTACGAAGGGATAGGTCGACGCTATAAGGGATAAATCAGTCAACACTACTGGATAGATAATGGTGACAGTACTACTGGATAGATAGTGTTGACACATGAGTACGGATAGGTCAACACTAGTACTGCATAGATAGTGTTGACACTACTGGATAGATAGTGTTAACTGACACTACTAGATAGATAGGTCAACACTACTGGATAGATGTGTTGACACTACTAGTACTATTTCCAAACACAGTCAGAAGAAAAAGAAGAATAAGAATCCTTCAATTCACAAGAACACTTGCCTAGCTAAGATTGAGTATTAGCTAAAACACGTAAGTATACCTAATAATCTTTTTGACATTATTTTATCTTTCTTTTATTAACACACACACACAAACACACATATAATATATAAAATATATATATATATATATACTAATAAATATATACACTTTTATACATACCTACGACTACTTACACATGTTCACATTTAGATGCAGGTTAAATCTTACGTAAACAAGTTTATGGTAATTTAATTTAAATTTTCCTGAAAAAATATTATCAAGTATAAATTGTCCTAAAAGTAGATAAATCATATTTACCTCATTAACCGTGCATCAAAAATTCTCAATATCCACATTTTGGTATAAACATATTTTTCTGATAATTATAGTAATTTCGAACTAAATTTTATTACCAAAATCCAGTGACACCTTGTCAGTGTACATATGTGCAGAAATGGTGCCGACATGAAATAATATAAATCTTTAAATGATTTTCTGCTGCAAATATGCTAGCGGCTATACCTGGTATTAATTTGAGACGTCACAAAATCGGTCACAAATCTTTCTCACGTTATTGAGAATTTGTGACTGAAATAAAATCAGTCATCATTCGGTCTATAAAATAGAGACTGATTTACTATTCGATCACTATTTACGGATCGAATTGTGACTGAATTTAATCAATCTCAAAATATGGAGGTTGAAAAATTCAGTCCCTATTTAGGGACCGAATTAATTCAGTCCCAAATATGGAGACCGAATTATTACAGTCTCCGTTCGGTCCCTATTTAGGGACCGAAATAATTCAGTCCCAAATATAGAGACCGAAAGATTTCAGTCTCTATTCAGTCCCTGAATAGGGACCGAATAGGGACTGAAATTATTCGATCCCAAATATAGAGACCAAATAATTTCGGTCCCTATTCAGTCCCTGAATAGGGACCGAATAGGGACCGAAATATTCGGTCCCAAATATAGAGACCGAATTATTTCAGTCCCTATTCGGTCCCTAAATATGGAGACTAAATAGAGACTGAAATTATTCGGTCCCAATATAGAGACTGAATTTTTTCAGTCTCAATTCGGTCCCTATTCAGGGACTGAACGAAATTATTCGGTCTCTATATTTGGGACCGAATATTTTCGGTCCCTATTCAGTCCCTATTCAGGGACTGAACGAAAGTATTCGGTCTCTATATTTGGGACCGAATAATTTCGGTCCCTATTCAGGGACTGAATAGGGACCGAAATTATTTAGTCTCTATATTTGGGACTGAAATTTTCAGTCTCTATTCGGTCCCTATTTTGGGACCGAATAGGGACTAAAATTTTCGGTCTCTAAATCGGTCTCTATATGCGCTTTTTCTTGTAGTGTAATACGCTATTCCGTGTAGATAGGACTCCTCCTTGGTAGTGGAGACCCTCTCCCTGCGAGCACTCGTGGGCTGACCAGGGCCTGCTATTGAGGGCCTCCGTAAGTCCCCATTGTCATACGCACGTTGCGGCCGTCGGGCTGGTTGTACCTGTTGCCCCTTAGTTCAGGTCGTGTCTATGTGAGTTGTGTGTTCCCCCTTAGTCATCCGGAGTACTTGAGTACACACCCATTAGGGTTCCTCTTTAGCCGAGTGCAATTCAATTAAATCAATCCATTAAAAGGCTAAGTGATAACCCTAAATCCTAATGCATATCATGTTAACTTGGGTGTTTGCTTGAGAACTCCCTTTCTCATCCCTTCTTGTGTGATCTTGATTGTTGTTGTACCCCTTATTTGTATTTTAGTGTATCCTTTTTAATTCCCCCATTTCTCATCCTCTCATGGCTCCTTTCCACTTCACCTATCCTCCAACCTCTCCTCCGATCATGCAGACCCCTTGTCTCATGAGTCTACTCCAAATTCGGCTTAGTCTAGGGCCCATCGGGCCAATGAGAGTGCCGTTTCTCACTCTGTCCCATCACCATCCTCCTCTGATGAGGCCACTGAATTGGAGCGCCTCCTGCTTGAAATGGGCCCTGACCAGGCCTGCGAATTGTGTCCACCTTTGCTCTACGGTCTTCTTCTAGGATGGGCCCAATAGGCCCACATTATTCTGCTCATTCTAGATCCCCTCACGTTGTCACTCTTGATCGGGCCATCCTTCTATTCAGCCCCATCATTACAACGTCCCATTATGCTCAATCTGGTCCAGACCTTGACTCTCGACTACGCTCTCATGCCCAAGCTAGCTCTCACTATCCACAATTCATCTAAGCTCAGGACTTCCAATCCGAGTTCGAGTCCATGAAGCGAGAGCTTAGTGACTTACAAAGGCAGTTAAATCCCAAACCCTCCTTTAATAATACACTCCCTGATTTCCATGGTCTTCGGATCCCTCCACTCTCTCAGCTCCCCATTTATTGCAAATATAGTGAAGCCGGAGACCCTTACATCCATCTGAAGGAGTTCCTCTATGAGTTTGTGTCCTATCAGCATGATCGTCACTTATTGGCTTATCTCTTTAGGCGGTCATTGGATGGACCCACTCTGGAATGGTTCTATTCACTACCTCCCAATGAAGTCAGGGATTTTGAAGTCGTCAAGGTCAGATTCATATAGCAATACCAAGACTGGGCAGGGTTTGAGTATTCAATGGCCGATCTGGTGGCTGAGCAGATGAAGCCCGATGAAGAATTTGCAACTTATGTCGACCGGTGGCGTCAGATATGCACACGTCCATATACATATCCTAGAGGAGGAGAAGATCAAGCTCATCATTGCCAATGCAACACCCATGTACCACCACATTTTGGCTATGAACGACATCACATCCATGCAACAGTTATGCAGTCATGCTCGCTTTATCAAAACCCAACTAATTGGCTCCCCCATGCCATCCTTGTTTGAAGCCCAACAACCTAGTTGCACATTTCAAGGGCCCACTGTGGACGCCCCGTTCTGCGCACCCCGGTGGTTGTGGGATCCTCTGGAGGATCACGAACGTTTTCGCTCCCTCGTTAGCATTGAAGGTTTGCTGGTTGACCTCTTTGACTCTCCATTTGACCAAGTTGACCAAAGGAAAGAAGAAGAAAACCAATGAAATAAATACAAGGAGGTGATCGCCAGGGCCTTACCTGTGCCCAAGGAAGTATCCTAATCGCGTCGGTGACGTTACCTCGCGTAGCGGTTGATGGCGGGACTCCAACTTCCCTTTCTTTGGCCATCCAAAGGAAGAGAGCTCCACGGCCTCGTTCGATGTGTTCCTGCCACAAGAAAAGCTCTATTAGACTCTAAGGCAGTGTAGTAAACGTCCTAAAATGATAGAAGAAGCCCAACAGGATGGCCCCGTACCAATTGCGGGCTTGAGAAGAGGGGTGGCCAAATGTTATGACCACCCTTCTTCCCTCCGCTTTTGGTTTGGGAAACCCCTTTTTAGGTGTGTAGGAAAGTGCCCTACATGCCTAGGGTGTGTGTGAGTGTGTGAGTGACATGCAAGAACTAAGAGAGAAAAGGGAAAGAGAAAGAGAGGAGGGAGATGATCCTCGCTTTGCAGCTTGGCTGGCTCCTTTGTGGGCTCCTCCAGCATGTGATGAAGCCTCCTAGATGCCCCAAATGATGAGAGGAAGAAAGGAACAAGAGTTGAAGTTTTAGGATGCACTTTCTCTCTCTTCTCTCAAAGTAATAGAGTTTGGACGTCCATCATCTCCCCCCTCCCTTAGAAGGCCAAGGGGTGACATATATAGGCAGTGGGGTCACTGGTAGGGAGCCTTGGATGCTCAAGTGTGAATAAACACACTTTAACACTTGGCAATCTATGTGTTTAAGCTCCAACCAATGAAAGGGGGCCATGTAGGACATTTACTGAGTCAAGGGGGTGCCAAGGTGGCCCATTTGCCTGTTGAGAATGGCCCCATGCGTTGCATGGGCGAAGAGAGGGCGCAAGTGGGCTGGAATCTCGGGCAGTTGGGAAGACCAAGTAAAACCAGGTTGACGTCCAACGATGCTGCCGCCAACCCTATGCAAATGTCAACACCTGTGGCCGCCAACTCGGGTCAATGTCCAGGGGCCTTGCCGCCAACAAGAAGTCAGTGGCAGTCGATGCTGCCGTCTACATGGGATCCGAGGCAAGTCAACAAACAGTCAAACGGGCTTTATTGGCCATAGAACCACACAGAAATGGGCCAAATCTCGCATCTACAAATGCCCCTCTGAGACATCCGGTCTTGCAGGGGAGCAGAGCGGATTGAAAGGTTGGTGTCTCGGTAAACAAAGGACGCTGAGATTTGATGGAAGGGCCATCTCTGAGGATAGGAATTCTAGCAAGCCATATGAAAGATTTAGGCTAGAAACAAATGACAAATCATCTGAGAGACAAATGTGGGATAGAAGGAGAGTGATCTACCCGTGTAACTACAACTGCAACCCAACGTTAGGGTCCCTGGTGTTGCCGTGTTGGACTTTGACTAGTTTCTGGTGTGTTTGAGTCAAAGGAGTTGTAATATGACGGTTGAATCGAGGGAGTCTCATAACCGGAGTCCGTCTGGGCTCACTGACCTAATTAGGATGTCTGTCCAGATTTATGGGTTGTGGAGACAAGGGATTGGTTGATCTCTCAAAGGACTATCAAAAGATTCTAACTGGAATCAATGTTTGGAAAGCCTAAAGTCCTGAATTAAGCTCATGACTGGCGAAGGTTCAAATGAACTCAACAAGGCTGCTTGATTGCTTGTGATATGCACGGTGGGACAAGTGGAGAAGGGGGGCAACAAAGACTCAAAATCGGTTCAGATATTCAAGAAAGAGATGCTGACCTGATAGGCCACCTGAACTAGGAGCCATAGAGTGATTGAGGAAAATCTCCATTTTTTTTTGTTAGTGAGAAATGTTAGCAGTGAAATCCTAGATGCATGTTGGTGTGGGTTTCCTATCTAAAATGCAAGTTAGAACCAGAGGAAAATTCTAAGGCCAACAACTAACTGAGAGATCACAAACTCGTCATGGTTTTTGGTAAAGGGGAACTCGGGGTTCACGGTCGCCAAGTTATTCACCTCTGGTAAGGTCCTATGTTAGACATACCTGTGTAACACTCATGGTCGCATGAGTGTTCTGAAGTTGGAGCGCAACTTGTGCTTAAACATCTGTAAAACAACTTGAAGCACAAGATATAGAAATAATAATACCCATATGGAACAATAAAGCTTTGAAAATTGCGGCATGTTAACGTCCAGATCGCATGCCGCCAATAGCCATTGACGTTAACATGATGCGCCGTCTACATGAGTAGGCGTCCACATATGCCGCCGTCAATAGACTACTAACGGCAACCAATCTTGACGTTTACAAACTAGCGCATTAAACTAAAAAAAATAGCTATTGGAAGGCCATAAGGACTCTTCCTTCTCCTTCCTTCGTCCCCTCCTTCCTCAACTGTGAACCAGAGGACTTTGGGATGAACTGAAGCAGTTGAAATGGCCTCCTCATATACCGGAATGAGTACGAGCATGAACCCAGGGATTTTGAGCGAGGTTCTAGGGAATTTAAGAACCCGACTAGCCAATGGAGAGGTAAGTATTGCCTATTTCTGTCCTACTTCTTGCTGAAATGCCCCAAACATCTTTCTCACAGCACTCCCATGGATGTGCAGGAGGTGCCTGCCTTTCCGAGCCAAGGTCAAGTACAGGCCTTCTCCTAGCTCGTTAACCTAATGAGCGCCATCACCCTGGACATGTGGAACTTCATCGGAATGTGGAATCTGAGTTTCATGGTGGTGCTGGCGAAGAACATGAAGGAGATGTGGTGGGGTTTCGACGCCCTGGGAGCGCTCGTGGAGCGGTGGCATCCACATACGCACACGTTCGTGTTCCAGGGATTCAAGGCGAGTGTGTTACTAGAAGAGGTGGAGCTGTTCTTGGGATGGAAGCGGTGCTTGGAGTACGACGCGACCACCCCTCTTCTCTCGTGGGAAGAGATCCTCGCGGATGTCGTACGAGACAAGAAGGAGGTGTTAAGAATGACGAACAAACATGGGATCTTCCTAGACTGGCTGGCCTGGTGGTTGATCCAACATGCAAAGGAGATTAGCGGAGAGAGGGCGACTCGAGGACAGACACTTTGCCTGGCCGGAGTGTTCTTGTTCCCCACCAGTGGCGACTTCCTCCTTTACGAGCATGTGGGGATCCTTGTAGACACCCGTTTTTGGCCTATAAGTTGGGCATATTTCTTGTTCATATCATTGATATCCCAAATTGGTCATCACTTTGGAGTCCTTCTCTGGCCCATCATGAGCCCATTCACCCTCAATTTCATGTCTATTCTTAAGCCCAAGGCCAAGATCCACTAGAAACATCAAAACTGTGCAGTCTGCCCTATCCTCTAAACATACCTTCATTTTGAGAGCTCATAACTTCCTCATTTCTAATCCAAATCTGCCATATCATACTCTCATTTGGTAGCCCTCTGCGTTTAGAATCCAAAGCAATAAACGGCTCATCAATCCGATGTCTGTGGAGAGAGTTATGGCCCATTTCGTGGGACCTACACAGACTGTCTTATAGTCGCGACCTAGTGCATGGTCGCGACAAGAACGCGACCCCACGACCCGTCGCGATAGCGCCATGCACGTAAACATGTTTTTACGTGATTTTTGGCTTATCCTTCCATCTTAGAGCCTATCTAAAGTCCCTTTGAGTTGGATTACGACCCAAACCTCATATCCTCATCCCTAGGGAGCCCCCAAGTCCATCCAAACTCTAGATAAACTCTCAAACTCTCCCACAACTTGGACTCTCTCTCTAAACTCAGGATTGGACTCTATCTCTCACTTGAACACATCCTAGGACTCTCTAGGGGATAGAGGAAGGCTACCACTATGAGGAGAGGTCCCTGTAGGCTCTGCTCATGAGGTCCCATCGTCCCCAACGCAGAGAGGAAGCTGTACTTCATGTTTTCCTCCTCTCTCTCTCCTCTCCCTCTCATATCGCCTCTAGGACCAGAAGTACTTGCATGGCTTGTGAAGATCAAACCAGGCCAAATCTATTTGAGGTTTCTTCATCAAAGTTACTCTCCACAGAGCCCTCTACAACCTCGAAGTGGAATCACATCGATTGGTGGCTTGTGCACAAAGTTACAGCAGATTATTCTTCACTTTCTCTCCCATATCGAGATCTGTACATATGAGATTATCATGCCTTCCACAGCCCAAACCAGGCCAGATCTCTTCAAGATGTCTTCATGAAAGTTGTTCATGACGTCCTCCTCTACGACCTCCAACTAGAATCACATCAAACGGGGTAGTATTTGTTCAGTTTTGATTTTTTCTTTCTTTTCCATGTTTTGCACATGTATACATGCTAGTTAGGGTTCCTCCCTCTCCTCTTCCATGATTTCTCTCCATGGATATTCCCTCCTAGTTTTTCCATACCAAAAGGGGTTTCCAAAACCACCCGGTTCGCACTCACCATGCTCTCTACACTCTTTCTCATCTGTGATGGATGCTACACTTATTTGAATGTCTAATTGGGATCCCCTTTCATTTTTCATGACTTGGCAAGTAATTGGAACAAAGAACAAGCAAGGAAGCTCTTCCTCTTTATCCGGATGAAGAGGAGGAAGGAGGTCCGCCATTCAACTCCCGCACTATTGAGAAGGTGTCGAGGGATCCGGTCACGACAAGGTTGTTATCGCGTCGCACCTCGGTGACGCGTTAACATGTAAGTGGCCTTCTCTTTCCTTTTTCCAAGTTGATTAGCCCATGCTTTAGGAGTATTTCTTTAGGAATCATCTTGGTGGCAATCACATTCCTTCATTCTATATATATCGCATGCTCTTTTGTGTCTTAGAGGGGCGCACAACCCCATGATTACACCTTTTGGCAATCACGGTGGGACCTCCATTGCCAAACCTTGTTTGCTCTGCCATTTACCTACCTTTTTGTTTGTTTTTGAAGTGTTAGAATCATCTTAGGATCAGGTTCTTCTTTTTATTCCATATGTTGCTTTCGGACCTTGTCGCGACGGATCGGGCAAGCGTGACCTTGTCGCGGTGGACCTGGAGGACGCGATCTCAGGTACATTTTGGTTAGTTCTACTTTCCATTCCATGCTTCAGTTTCTGTCTGTTAAGTAGTCTTCATTTTCTATTTAGTTATTTTCATGTTGTATTGCACTTTGGATAGCTTGTTTGCCTTATGTTTGTGTGCGGTTTAAAGTTTTCTGCAACCTGAGATTATCGTGGTCGATCTGTCGATTGCGATAAGGTCGCGCCAGACCTGGTCGTACCGACTTCAGCAGAGACCTCTAGGCTGCTGTTTGTTAGTTTAGGTTATTATTGCGTGCACTTCGGTGTAATACACTATTCCGTGTAGATAGGACTCCTCCTTGGTAGTGGAGACCCTCTCACCTGCGAGCACTCGTGGGCTGACCAGGGCCTGCTATCGAGGGCCTCCGTAAGTCCCCGTTGTCGTACACACGTTGCGGCCGCCGGGATGGTTGTACCTATTGCCCCTTAGTTCAGGTCATGTCTATGTGAGTTGTGTGTTCCCCCTTAGTCATCTCGGAGTACTTGAGTACACACCCATTAGGGTTCCTCTTTAGCCAAGTGCAATTCAATTAATCAATCCATTAAAAGGTTAAGTGATAACCCTAAAATCCTAACGCATATCATGTTAACTTGGGTGTTTGCTTGAGAACTCCCTTTCTCATCCCCTTCTTGTGTGATCTTGATTGTTGTTGTACCCCTTATTTGTATTTTAGTGTAAGACCCGGCCCCCTTGGGGCCTTGGCCCCGTCCTCAGGGTTGTGCCAGGCGCCCTGGACGTGACGTGGTCGCGCCAGAGCAGTCTACCGCGACAGCGTCGGGTCGCGCCGCACCCGGCCGCCGCGTTCTTGTCGCGGCGGGGGTTGCCGTCGCGTCCTTGTTGCGGCGTCTGATAGGGTTGTGATTACTTTTCTGACAGACGTGACTGGTGTCCTTTCTGTCAGAACGTCTTTGTCAGGTGTCAGACGCGTGCAGCATTGACGCGGCCTTTCTGGGTGTCGTGACTGCTTTTTTCGGTCTCCGAGGCTTGACCGCCTTTTTGGGGTCGCGCTGGGGGCGACCGTCGCGACATGGCCGCGACGCCGAGGGGCGTCGCGACACGCTTGTTGTCGTGCCGGTCGGCCTGTCGTGTTCTGGGGGCCGCCGAGTTAAAACCCAAGGTCGCGCCCCATTTCCCCCTCTCGCCCTCTTAGCTCTCTTTTCCCCTCTCCCTTCCTCTCGAGTTTCCCTTCTGGTTTCTTGGCGGATCGTGGTGCTTGAGGCGTCTGTGCTGAGGTGGTGTCGTCCCGCTCGTGCAGGGGACGTGTTCGTGCTGTTTGGAGCGAGGAGGAGGCGTCCTTTCCTACGAGAAGGCCCTAACGGGTTCGTTCTTCATGTGGAGGTAGGGACTCTTGATCCTCTCGCCCTAAGCATGCTCCCTTCCCCCTCTACATCGTGTTTCCTGTGTGGTTTGGGGCTTGGGAGTGTGAGAACTCCATGCTCGAGTTTGAGTGAGGTTTTTCTTGAGTGTAGATTCGTATAAATCCATGTCTGTGGGGCTTTAAGGGTGGTTTGGATGCTTTAATGGCTTTCTTGCATGTTAAGCATGCTCCCCTCTCCCTGTGGAATGCTTGTTTGGTGTTTTTGGGGCGGTTTTCGGAAGAAGCGCTCCGGAACCCCCCCTCTGCTGAAGACGCGACCCTTCTGGAGGTCGCGATCTTATCGTGACGGACTTGCCAGTCGTGATAGGATCGCGACGCTCCTGGGTGTCGTGACCTGGTCGCGACGGCTACGGCCGCCGCGACAGCGTCGCGACAGGGTACGGCGTCGCGACCAGGTCGCGGCGGCCTGATGCGTCACGACCTCAGCCGTGAGATAGATTTCTGATTCTTGCCGTTTTCGCTTCTTTTTACTGTACCCGTGGCACCTGTGCTAGTCCCCTAGTGCGGTCTACACTAGTCTTTCGCCCGGTGCTCGGCACTTGAGGGCTTGTCCCGTGTGAGAGGTTGTTACCATTGCCTGGGACCCCCATCCTCGGGAGCCTGTTGAGGGAGTACTCCGGGTTACGAGTGTGCTCGAGTTGGCAGCCACCAGGCGGACTTTGGAGCTTAGGGGAAAACGGTGGTTAGGACAGTGGCATGTGAGTCACTTGCAGAGCTCTCGTGGTGTGTCTGGGACACTGAGGACAGTTAGGAGTTCTACCCGGCGCAGGCCAGCCAGTCCTTCTTCTCACTACCTCGCTCCTTACGGCCCCGGAACCGTTTGGAGAGGTCAGGAGTGGGACCGTAGTCCGGCCAGACTACGGCGGTTACTGTTGTGTTACTTGTGTCCTACCTTGCTCTGACAAGACGTGAGGGTCAGGACCCGGGTCGAGGATAAGACGTCGGTGGATGCACCTGACCTTGGCTAGTGGTAGTGCTTTCCGTAGCTAGTGTTCCTTATCCAGGCGGAGTTCCCTCCGTCTATGTTTACTAGTCGTGTGGTGGTCACGACGAGCAGTCGTACAGAGTTTCCGACCATGTATACTTTTCGTACCATGCTAGTTGTAGTTTCGCTTCCGCACTTCCGTTTGTAGGTAGAAGATATAAACTGTTGTCATTCATTTGATATTTATATTCTCCTGCCTGTTTAGAGCCAGTAGGAGATTGGTAGTCCCTACTGAGCTTCTGTTGTGAAGCTCATCCCTCTTTTTTCCCAGGTGAGACTTCTCAGCAGCGGCAGGGCACGCGCTAAGCGGAGGAGACGGGGCAGTAGTCGGAGTCCCCGTAGCTAGCAGTGGTTCCCCTTTTTCAGTGTACCTCACCCTTGGGGTATGCCCCTAAGGGACTTGTTCTTCCCCTGCCTTTTACTTCTACTAGCGTGCGTGCGTTGGGACTGTACTTAGAGTGGTACGTGGTGGTCTCACTCTCTTTTCTGTTTCCGCACGTACACTTCTAGATTAGCAGTTGACGTTTACTTCCGCTACATATCTTGTTAGACGTAGATTATAGCCCTTTCGGTCCCTGGATCCGTGGGCGGCGACCGCGAAAATCGGGTCCTCGGCATGGGCCGAGGGTCGGGTTCTCGGGTCGCTACATTTAGTGTATCCTTTTTAATTCCCCCATTTCTCATCCTCTCATGGCTCCTTTCCACTTCACCTATCCTCCAACCTCTCCTTCTCATGCAGACCCTTGTCTCATGAGTCTATTCCAAATTCGGCCCAGTCTAGGGCCCATCGGTCCGACGAGAGTGTCGTTTCCCACTCTGTCCTGTCACCATCCTCTTCTGATGAGGCCGCTGAATTGGAGCGCCTCCTGCTTGAAATTGAAGGGTTGCGGAATTCCCAATATGGTAATCTAGAAGGGGGGTTGAATAGATTACTGCCTCTTAAAAAACTATTATCACGTTCTTTTTCTTAAAGCATAGATTATCAAGACAGTATCAAGATCTAAACTATGTGTAGATGATGTAGAAACCTATCTAGTGTGTGAATATGCAACGTGTCTATCAAACATCTATCGTAGAAATGATCAAACCACGAGACACGCAGATTTACGTGGTTCGGAGTACACAACAGTGTATCCTACGTCCACGGCACACACACACACACAGAGTAAACTGCTTATGAGCGAGTTCAGTGACTACAACTCACACACACACGTGTTTTCTGATGTGCACCCACGATCAGAACAACACACACACGTGATCTCAAGCACAAGAGACACTTGAATCACACAAACACACACACAGTTGATGAGAATTATGAAACAGGAAGAGTTCAGAGCGTAGGAGTAAATCCTAATGTGGAACTCTTCTGAGAACGCCTGGATGGAGTTCAAACTTCGACTTGAGTGCTCTGGACTGATGGAGAAGGTTGAATCCACGACGATCTATCTTCAGTACTGCAGGATCAACTGATCTTTCGGTCTCTGCACTGCAGACTTGAAGCAGAGCAACAGCAACTTCTTTTCTCTTGGGCTTGGCTTTAGGGTTTTTGGTTGTGGCTGCTTCTGTACGAGATTCTCTTCAAAAGGATGCTTATATAGTGTGTTTTCATGTGGAGAGTCGTGGGACTTGAAAACACAATCTTGGATATGAAGGAAGGTTTCCGTATTTGAAGATCCTCTGCATCTGTCGACAGGTTCTGAGTATCTGTCGACAGATTGCAACAGATTTGCAACAGACAGACTTCAGGTTGCTCTGGTCTGTGGCATCTGTCGACAGGCGATATCCATCTGTCGACAGGCAGAGACAGTTTTGCCAAAACACAGAACTCTGGTATTTCTGTCTGCGACATCTGTCGACAGGTTTCTGAGAATCTGTCGACAGGTGCTCTCAGTACTCTTCAGTCTGATCACAACTGCGGCATCTGTCGACATATGCCTTTGGGTCTGTCGACAGGTACATGTATACTCTGTGATTGTGATCATTTTCTCATGATTTGAGAAGGCTTGGTTATATGCATTTGTACCTGCATGATAACACATGTATAGTTAGGTATAATGTAGACATAGATAACCAAATATTGTATCATCTTAATTGACATGTATGAAACCTCAATTCAACTCATTCATCATTAAAAACATTGTTTGACTTTCATTTATCACTTAGAGTGTGAATTCACTTAGTTTCCAGAATATGAACCCAACAGAAATGTGCCCTGACTAGGCCCGCGAATTATTGTCCACCTTTGCTCTATGGTCTTCTTCCAAGATGGGCCCAACAGGCCCACATTATCCTGCTAATTCTAGGTCCCCTCACATTGTCAATCTTGGATCGAGCCATCCTTTTGTTCAGCCCCATCATTACAACCGGCCCATTATGCTCAATCTGGTCCGGACCTTGACTCTCGACTACAGTCTCATACCCAAGCTGGCTCTCACTATCCGCAATTCATCTCAGCTCAGGACTTCCAATCCGAGTTCGAGTCCATGAAGCGAGAGCTTAGTGACTTGCAGAGGCAATTTAATCCTAAACCCTCCTTTAATAATACACTCCCTGATTTCCATGGTCTTCGGATCCCTCCACTCTCTCAGCTCCCCGTTTATCGCAAATATAGTGGAGCCGGAGACCCTTACATCCATCTGAAGGAGTTCCTCTATGAGTTTGTGTCCTATCAGCATGATCGTCACTTATTGGCTTATCTCTTTAGGCGGTCATTGGATGGACCCGCTCTGGAGTGGTTCTATTCATTGCCTCCAAATGAAGTCAGGGATTTTGAAGTGGTCAAAGTCAGATTCATACAGTAATACCAAGACTGGGCTAGGCTCGAGTATTCAATGGCCGATCTGGTGGCTGAGCAAATGAAGCCCGATGAAGAATTTGCAACTTACACTGACCGGTGGTGTCAGATATCCACGCATGTCCAGATGCATATCCCAGAGGAGGAGAAGATCAAGCTCATCATTGCCAATGTAACACCCATGTACCGTCACATTTTGGCTATGAACGACATCACATCTATGCAACAATTATACAGTCGTGCTCGCTTTATCAAAACCCAACTCATTGACTCCCCCATGCCATCCTTGTTTGAGGCCCAACAACCTAGTTGCACATTTCAAGGGCCCACCTATGAGGGAGTCCAAACCCATGCCCAAGTTGATGCCATCCACCATCCCATGTCTACCCACTCTGCTAATCACTATACACCTCCACCTCCATATAGCCAACTTGCTCCACTTCCACAAGAACAACCACCTCATCCATGTCGTAGCACCCTGCCATCCACTACCCAGCCATCAAAGTATCCACTTGGCCCAAAGCGAGCCCATTATCATCCGTTGCCTGAGTCTCTCCCTTATGTCTTCACAGCCCTGATGTCCATCAATGCATTACAACTCCCTCTAGAAAAGCCAAGCTGGGAGATGACAGTGGACCGATCAGAATATTGCTTATATCATCACCATCTGGGGCATACAGTCACAAACTACTACGAATTCCGGGATGTGATCTATAATGTAGAGCACAAGATAGATTGGGCAGAAATGCACAGACTCATCCTACATTGTCAAGAAAAGAGAGCGGCACAAGGCCAGGGGCAGCAACCCTCCTCATCACAGACGGTGGAACAGCCACCTAAGCAGCCTCCGGTAGATCAGTTCCAGCCACCGCCGAGACAGCAAGTGCAAATATCACGCCAGTCGTCTACATCAGTGCAAGGCCAGAGGCGTTTCTTTACATACCCCCCAAGTGCACTACCCGCTTCGTCACCACCTCAATAAATTCCTCCACCAACCCTTGCTCAGACCGACACCACGCCTACCCCCCCGATGTTGCGCCGCACCATGATGACACGTTGTTAGCTCGACGTAGTGTATCGGTGCACCATCGATCATCTCCACCAATGTCGAAACCCACTAATCCCTCATCTACTCAAAACCCTCCATCCTTACCCATTGCCATTCTCTCTATGCCACCACAACCTATGCTTGAGCTTACCACCATCACAACACCAAGGCTCGAGCAAGCTCCACTCACCTCTGAGCCCGAGCAAGAGTTTCCTACTCCCAAGAGTAAGGCTGCTTCAGCCTCTGAGTTGAAGGAAGAGCTCTCTCCGCACAAGCCTATCCTTGCCATCATCCGATCACCTCACATCAAGCCCTCCACATCCGACGAACCCACCATAGCACCATACATCCCATCACCACATCCCAATGGAGCGAGTGTGCATCAGCAGCAGCATGCCTTGGAATTACTTCCCCTATGCAAGATGGACTGGGTGAAGGTAGCCCAGTTCTAGTCATGTGTTTCGACCCTTACAACTACATCAGTCGTATGCCGGTCTGTGTCCTTATCTCAGGCACATTCAGGAAGGATGAGCCTTCATCTCCTCAGAAGAGCACTGTCAAAAAGAGTTTCCAGGCCCTAGTGCCGGCCAGGTCCAAAACGGGGATGGTAGCCATTACATTGCTTATTGGAAATGCTACCATTAATGCCATCATCACTCCTCGCTCATTTATTTTGCATATGGCTGGTCAATAGAAGGGGTTCTCTACAAACATCGTGCTATCTCACACGGCTGCTAAGGACATCATGAATCAGCTGTCACTCAAGGGGCAAGAAGTCACACTGCCCGAAGCATCCAAAGCCTCCTAGCCATGTTTCAACCTGACCAGGGGCACATTGCTATGTCACCAAGAACACTCAAGGTTTTGCCAAGAGTCCTTTGCAATTTGCCTCAGCCTGTCAGTCAGTTGGTCATGCTAGTGCCACCCATCACACTCCCAGAAGCCTCCCCTCTTCAACTGTCAAGGGAGTTGGTCTTCATGCCAGATTGTCAGGCCAAGATGCCAAGTCTCAAGCTTATGGTGCCGCGCAACAAGTTCCCATGGGTCTGCACTATCTACCTGTCAAAGGAATCCTTCTTAATGAAGATGCCAATTTATGGCGTTCCCCCATGGGTGTCTATAAAGGTTGGATATGCAAATGATAGCCAAGGGGCAAGTTGGCACACGGCAGTCATGACGACTATAATTGATGAGAGAGCCGTGTGGCTGTAGAGAAGAGCGAGGCCATCTGCTGCCTGGTCCCACTATTTAAGAAGACATGTCAAGATGAAACCGTCGTATCTGTCTGTGAGAGCAAAAAAGCTGTGGCGTCACAAGAAGAAATCTGCCAAGAAGCAAAGGAGGCTGAGATCAAGATTGAAATTCTTCAAGAAAAATATCGATCTTTCTATCTTGTCATCTCCTGATCTTGATCTTTCAATACTACTCATTTTGGTCAATCTGGTTCCCAGAGGAGGCGCCCAATCTCCCAATCTGGACTGGTGCCGCATTATTCCCCTCCTACTCCTTTAGGGTCTTTGGACCCTCACTTATCTCTTCCTCCTGAGCCACCCGATCACCCTCGGGGTTCCCAGGTTTTCTCTCCATATCCACCTGGGTCACCTGACTTTCTTCCTAGTGCTCAGGATTCCCCTTTTCCTCTCCCACCCGAGCTTCCTGATTGTAGGCTGGGCCCACATCCTTCAGGGACATCCAATCTTGTCCTGATTCCCTTCCTTCCACTTCACCTTCTGATCCACCAGATCCTCCACCCTCCATTCTACAGTTCCTTCCTCCAACCCCTCCTGCTCACGGGCCTGACCCGATTCCTCCCTCACTCCCTATTCGGGATCCTGACCTTTTTCTCATTGTTTCCGAGGTTTCAGTCCTCACTAACATTCTTCTCCTCCTTTGTAAATCCTTTTGTTGGAGGGTTTTTATCCCTCATATTCTTGTAGAGTCTTGTCTCCCTCTTATTTGTAATTGAGTTGACTCCAATTCTTTCCATCCCTACCTTTCCTGCAAATGAGCTAATTACAATCCACCAAGATCAAAGTTTGAAGACTAGTGCAGGTCATTCTTTCAATAAAGGGAGTCGCAATGAGCACCAAATAACCAGGTAAATATTTGTTTCAACAAAAAACCTCAAAGAGAGTCATCGAGTCAGTCTTAGGTTTATTTTTTTTGCTTCTGCAGCACTCAGGCTAGAGATTGCTCCGCGCTAGGGAACCGACGTTCATTCCCTGTCATTAAAGGTCACCTTAAGCAAGGATCATTACACACTCACATGACAACCTTAGTCGGCTCCTCTAGCAAACATCGCTGCTATTTAGGCCATACCTAGGTGGTGCAAAAGCTGTTCTCTTCTTTACTCGGTCGAAGTGTAAAGGCAAAAAGACTATTTAAGCGAGGTATGCCATGGAAGGAAGCTAAGCCTAACTTGTCCTTTAAAGCTTGCACTAGACTTATCCCCAAACTTCCTTCTCTTTCTCTCTATAAGGCTGGGTCATCTCCCGGGTATGGCCTTTGTAGTGGCACCGCAAGCTAGGGGCAACCATCTACAGGACGCCACCATCTTAATACACATCCGACCTTTTGGTGGTCTTTAATGAAAGGAGAATGAATGGGGACCCTTTGCCAGAAGTTTGATCTTGCTTTAGTGCTGTAGTAGCAAGGGTGAGTACCTTCCGTCTCATGTGTCTTTTTAGGAAGGGCTAACGTCGGCTTTAGGCGTTATTCAAAATCCAAAAAAAAAATCAAATATTGCCAAAAATCTCAAAAAAATCAAATATTGCAAAAAATAAAAAAAAATCAAATATTTCTACAAAACCAAAAAAAAATCAGATATTGCCAAAAATCTAAAAAAATCAAATAATTTCAAAACTCCAAAAAAAAATCAAATGTTTTCAAACTAAAAATAACAAAAATGAGTAGATCTAATCATACATGCTAAGTGTGTAGGTACATTGGCTCCCAAGCATTGATCGCTCAGATCTCCACATTTCTTCATTACTTTTGTCTGAGTGTTGCTCACATCATCTTTACGATATGTCTCTCCTCCTCAGTTCCACCCATGATTGAATTTCAACTCATTATCCCACCAAGTCCTTCGCAAGTCCCATACATATTCTCCCTTAATGGCTCCATGAGAGGACTCTCTATGTGTGAACCTGGCGGTTCTTTAGTGCTTTGTTTCAATCATGTGGATGACTGAGTCATTTATGCTTGTTGTTGTTAGCTTGTTTAGTACTCTGTTTATTTTTCATTTACACACAAAAAAAACCCAAAAAAAATCAGAAAAGCAAAACCTAAAAAATGGCGAGTTCTGCGCTCCACAGGTAAGTTCAGGTAAGTATCCCTATCCCTTCTCCCTTGCATTACTATATGGTACTTATGCTGCTATATTATCTCAAGGACCGGCTGGTTTTCAATGTGTTTTGGATCTGAGTTCCCCTTCAACAAAAACTGCGATGATCTAGGTGCACATTGCTAATCGCTGGATAGGCCATTGAGTTAAATAAGTTTGGGAACGATGGATTCAGGCCTACACTGCGGTTGCAGGTAGTTTCTTGACCCATTCTTATTCATCTTAGCACTATTATCCTTGAGTATTTTCTATTTTCTCCTTTCTTTGCATATTGATTTCATGATTTCTTTTATTTTAGCCCAGCATGCATCATGTAGGACTTTGAGCTTCATGCCTCATGATTTGTCAAAGGTTGCTTTCCTGGTGATGGTCAATCATGCTTAAGTTTCTTGAACAAGAAATCGTATTCCACTCACAATTTGAAGGTCTTCTTTGAACTAGTCACTTGGTCCAGTTGGCTAGTACGACTCTTGTCTGGAATTTACTCCCTCCATTCATCCAAATCAGCTTAAATATTCCCCCTGATCCGTCTTGGTTGTGAATCACTCCCAGGCCTTGCACCATCGTGACCCGCCTGGCGCGCACATGTCCTCCCAAGATGAAACCTGTAGGCCAATCGGCTAGGGTACCTCTTAATCAATAGGTTGATCATCCTTCTTTTGCTTTCCTTTTTTTGTCATTCCAGACAGGAGCCGTCCGTGCTCGCCCTTCCTTGTGGTTTATTCAGAGTCTTCTTGAGAATTTCTATCACTTATTGGTTGTGACGGGTGTCTCTTTTACCTTGATGCCCACTTTTCAGTCCACTCTTCTTCATCCTTGCTCCATTCCATTCATTACACTTCGCTCTCTTTCCGCTTTGCTCCCTTGCAAAGTGGGCATCAAGGAGGGGCAATCTGTAGACACCCATTTTTGGCCTATAAGTTGGGCATATTTCTTATTCATATCATTGATGTTCCAAATTGGTCATCACTTTCGAGTCCTTCTCTGGCCCATCATGAGCCCATTCACCCTCAATTTCAAGTCCATTCTTAAGCCCAAGGCCAAGATCCACTTGCAACATCAAAACTGTGCAGTCTGCCCTATCTTCTAAACATACCTTCACTTTGAGAGCTCATAACTTCCTCATTTCTAATCCACATATGGCATATCATACTATCATTTTGTAGACCTCTGAGTCTAGAATCCAACACAATAAACGGCTCATCAATCTGATGTCTGTGGAGAGCATTATGGCCCATTTTGTGAGACCTACGCAGACTGTCTTATAGTCACGACTTGGTGCATGGTCGCGACAAGAACGCGACCCTACGACCCGTCGCGACAGCGCCATGCATGTAAACACATTTTTACGTGATTTTTGGCTTATCCTTCCATCCTAGAGCCTATCTAAAGTCCCTTTGAGTTGGATTATGACCCAAACCTCCTATCCACATCCCTAGGGAGCCCCCAAGTCCATCCAAACTCTAGATATACTCTCAAACTCTCCCACAACTTGAACTCTCTCTCTAAACTCGGGATTGGACTCTATCTCTCACTTGAACACATCCTAGGACTCTCTAGGGGATAGAGGAAGGCTACCACTACGAGAAGAGGTCCCGTAGGCTCTGCTCATGAGGTCCCATCGTCCCCAACGTAGAGAGGAAGTTGTACTTCACGTTTTCCTCCTCTCTCTCTCCTCTTTCTCTCTCATACCGCCTCCAGGACCAGTAGTACTTGCATGGCTTGTGGAGATCGAACTAGGCTAGATATCTTCAATGTTTCTTCATCAAAGTTACTCTCCACAGAGCCCTCTACAACCTAGAAGTGGAATCACATCGATTGGTGGCTTGTGCGCAAAGTTACAGCATATTATTCTTCACTTTCTCTCTCATATCGAGATCTGCACATACAAGATTATCATGCCTTCCACAGCCCAAACAAGGCCAGATCTCTTCAAGATATCTTCATGAAAGTTGTTCATGACGTCTTCCTCTATGACCTCCAACTAGAATCACATCAAATGGGGCAGTATTTGTTCAGTTTTGATTTTTTTCTTTCTTTTCCATGTTTTGCACATGTATACATGCTAGTTAGGGTTCCTCCCTCTCCTCTTCCATGACTTCTCTCCATGCATATTCCCTCCTAGTTTTTCCATACCAAAAGGGGTTTCCAAAACCATCCGGTACGCACTCACCATGCTCTCTACATGCTTTCTCATATGTGATGGATGCTACACTTTTTGAATGTCTAATTGGGATCCCCTTTCATTTTTCATGACTTGGCAAGTACTTGGAACAAAGAACAAGTGAGGAAGCTCTTCCTCTTTGGCCGGCTGAAGAGGAGGAAGGAGGTCTGCCATTCAACTCCCGCACTGTTGAGAAGGCATCGAGGGATCCGGTCGTGACAAGGTTGTTATCGCGTCGCACCTCAGTGACGCGTTAACATGTAAGTGGCCTTCTCTTTCCTTTTTCCAAGTTGTAGCCCATGCTTTAGGAGTATTTCTTTAGGCAATCATCTTGGTGGCGATCACATTCCTTCATTCTATATATATCGCATGCTCTTTTGTGTCTTAAAGGGGCGCACAACCCCGTGATTACAATCCTGTCCCTGCTATGGTGCGGGCAGTCACTTGCCCTGCAGTTCTAGCACACCTCTACAGCTCCCTGACCACGATGAGCCTAGGCGGACGCACATGCGGGAGCTTGTTCCTGCCTCAGGTATGGATGGAAGCTCATTTGAAATTTGATTTTGCTGAGAAGCAACCTACCCCCTCTAGAATCTTCCTTCGGAGTTCGGTGCACTGCAGCAGGGCATGGTATGAGCTAGAGGATGAAATCAAGTGTGTAACAGCACATTTGAAGAGTAGAGATGCCTGGCGAGACTATCTAGGCTATTTCCCGGTGGAGGACTTCATTGTGAGGCCACTGTTTATGAGGACTATTGAATTCAAGGTTCGAACCAGGGAGGACAGAGATTTGTGGCTGGTG